>CM032232.1:15617500-15697500 GCA_019009955.1 Riptortus pedestris
TTAGAATAAATGTATACAATTATTTCCAATCTCCCAGTTTTATATATAAGTAGTTGAAGCATTTATCAAATGCCAAATATCATTATCAACGCCACTCTAAATTGATAGAGTTGGTTTAGTCTTATAGATTTCATTTTCCTAATTATATCATTATTTTGCCAACCTTGTGTGCTTTTAATTAACATACAATATTTTTTTTTCAGGTAAGTGAAACCTAATTGGTTACTTGGAATGTTACACAGGAACGTTTTAGTGAGTAAATTTCAAGTACATCACTTCCGATAAATAAGTTGTTTTGAGTTCATAGATTGTATATGGAACTACAGAGTTCATACAACTGGAAATTCAGTATTTTTAACAGAGTTCATACAACTGGAAATTCAGTATTTTTAACAGAGTTGTAAATACCCGCGGAATGGCTTCCTTCAAATGGTATTATTTCATTTACTAATTAATTATAAACGAGTAAAATTTTCAATGGGCGTTGCTCTGACCATGGAAAAGTTCTGCAGTTATAGGAATCCAAAAAACTCTATTGCTACTATTTTAGAATTCATTGTTCTTTCATCTGCCCTTTTAACAAACATAAATCGACCAAAAACTGTAAAATTTACACCAACTATTCACTAAAGGCATTGAAATATTTTACTCGAATATTGGCAAAATATTTGTAACATTACGCCGGTGAGGATCAATAGAATGGCCTTACTCATTTCACTGAGTATTTTATCATTCATTTATTTCTACAGTTGATCCTCTGATATATTTGACTATGTTAATTAGTTTATAACCTAGGCGAAACTATTTCAGTTTGTTTTCCATGTATTTATGAAGTTCACATCAAAGGTGGTTTGGCGAAGTGGTTGGTTGCATTTTAAGATGTCAAAAAGATATATACATGTTAAATATCAAAAGTAAAGATTATATATATATGTGTATGTATATATATATATATATATATATATATATATATATATATATAAATAAATAAATAAATATATAAATATAAATTAACTTTCATGAAGTAATTACAATCAGAAACAACTGTTTATACTACATCAGGCTTGCTCAGTGAATATATATATCTATACAAAAAAAAGTCCGTCACGCAGGGGCTGCGTAAACTAAGCAGATTTCCCACGTGAAGTTTTACAATAGAGAAATCTGCCTAATAACAACTGTAGTAGTAAGAAACCTCTAAACCTAAAAAACATTATTTAGGGCGTAATAACCCAGTAGTTTCTAGCTCAAAAAACAGTTAACCTAACCTCTGAACCTATTCACGAGGGACGATAGTTATGGAAACGGCCGCCAGAGCTCTCGTCGGAAACTCCGAACATAGCCTATTGGTGACCACACGCAGAATACAAATGCAAATATCTCGGTTAATATTCAAGATAGAGAATTAATGTATAGAACAATATTTATAGTAAATTTAATTTGCAATAAGATTGCTTCTATACAATCTTTTGATCCGACGTATAGTAACGGAGATATTTCGAATTTTCGAAAATCCTCCCCTCTAAACCCCCCCCCCTCCCACTGGTCCGATTTCAGCCGTTAACGAACTTGATCTTTCTTTTTACATAAAACGCTTAAATATGAAGTTTGGTAAGGATCAAACAAAAATTGCGACCGCTAGAGCGGTAACAGACAAATATATATATATATATATATATATATATATATATATATATATATATATATAGATATATATATATAGTATATATACAGTTTTGAACGGACCTCATTTTCGCCATCTACTAGGTAGGATCGATGGACATTTGTAGAAAAATGTCGAAAATTCCGTCATGAGTACAACCTCAATAGCTGATTTCCCTTAAGGGAAATCTGCTAAAAGCAGTGATGATCATAGTTGGTGAATGATTTATTGGAATTTGATGGTTAAAAATGGTTAAGATTTGCTAATGCTTGTCACAATGTCCTGCTTTAGGGTAGTTGTTGTATTGTGTGAGTGTATATACATTTGCGTTTATTACAAAAATAATGGAAGTTGATTATTTGGGTTACAAAATTAGACACTCAAACTTTAACGTTTTTATCATTACACAATTTATTTGACGATGCACTACACACTTGGTAAATTATTCTTCACCAGTATACACAATATACACTGTTAGGAAGTTAACAGTCGATATTACACAGCACCATATCTCACTATCATACGAGTCACTGATCTTCACTAAACACTGCACTGCACTGACTCAATTAAGAAAACTGGAAACTAAAGATATGAGCATTGCTGTTAATGGGCTGCCTTCCGTCAATGGTTTTTGTAAGTCATATGGGAAATCCTGGGGTTGTCGTTTACGTCATTAGTCAGTATATATCTTATCATCGAGATTTGTAATTTCAATTTGATATACAATAATTGTTGTTGTACTTATAAATTATCCAGAGGTTTTTATTTGTTTCCTCTACAGAGTAGGTTGGTATTTTATTTTGTTGCATTGTGTTTTATTATATGGTGGGTCTTTAATTAGTTGTAGATTGGTATTTAAGATGGCCGGCCGATGAGATGTGTGTAGAGAGGCCTTCATAAAGTAGAATGGCTGATAGCGGTACTCTATAGGTTTAGTGTCGATGCTCTCAGAATGGCTAGTATATTAGCCACCCTTTCATTCGGATTCTATATCTTCCTCTGGGCTATTCCCTTTTATTAACTCCTTTATCACGCCTTTTTATTGCCGCTGGTCCTTAGCCCTTGATTACATTCAGCAAGGCACGTTCACTCTGAAGGGCTGCCTCATATTTCAACCAGTGAGATTAACTCATGCAGCAGCTCCTTCTATTTGCAGTTAGAGCAGCCTGCTTTGCCTACTTCTCACCATCTATTCCCTATTTCTCTTTTTAATAAGAAACATATGTAAACAGGAATTGAACTTCCTACAGGAAATGAAATGGTGGTTTACTGGTGGCTGAAACAAGAGAATACCAATTACTCCCTTAATACAAATTTTTGTCACAAAAGAAATTCATTGAAGAACATAAATAGTTTAACAAAATTGGTACTAAAACGTTATAACGTAGATATTTTGAATGTTTCCAATTCTAAACCCCCTCCCCCATTGAACCCCCACTAGACATTTTCGAGACTAGAGCGTAAAAAATATTAATTAATGGCGCAATCACACTTATTAGCATGTAAATATCTCTTGAAAAGAATGCAAGCTTCAAATAAAGTGATTCATTATATTACAGGGAGTTTATGTGACAAGAGTAGGAGTGGGGGTTTACTGAAGGTTAACAACTACAAAATCCAACTACCTCAGAATAAATCGAAATACAACAATTTATAATAAATTTAATTTCCGATAAGATTGGTTTTATGCAATTTTTGGATCAGACTTTAACGAACATATTTCGAATTTTAGAAATCCCCCCTTATTGTCCGATTTCAGCCATTAATGAACTTCACCTTAATTTTTTCATGAAACACTTATATAGCGAGTTTGGTAACAATAAAATAAAAGTTCGTCACGCAGGGGCTGTGTTTGCTAAGCATATTTCCCCCGTGCGCCACGCATTTGGATTTATTTCAAAACCTAAAAATTCAATGAAAACAATATTTCGTATTTAGGCTTCAAATCAAGTGGTTCATACTTTAACCCTCCAGTGGTAACGTTGGGTCCCACAGACCCATAATTTCCTTTTTCATCAAATTTACACCCTTAAAAATTGTCTTATTGTTATAATCTCTCATATAGCCTCTTTAGAACTCCAGTCAAAACCAGCATGATTTCATTTATTGTTCACCCCCAATCAGTTATCAGCAATCGTCCATTGAAGTGTGTCTAGGATCCCACAGACCCGACGTTACCACTAAGGTGTCTTATTTTTAATATGGCTTCATCATCAAAACTGGACATTTTCGATCTAAATAAAGAATGAGACGTTACTAAACTTCATAAAATGTTAGAAGAAGAAGAAATGGCATTGAATGAAATTTTATTATCTAGTGATGATTATTGATGGGTTAACAGATTATTGTTACTATGACATGAGTAGGAGTGGAGGTTTACAGAAGGCCGAAAACTAAAGTAATAGTTATATATATATATATATATATATATATATATATATATATATATATATATATATATATATATATATATATATATCGGTTACTAATCAAGAAAGTGGAAAAAAACGTACACAACAACATTTATAGAACATTACATTTTCAATTAGATTGTTTCTATACAATGTACAATGTGCGTCGAGTCGACGTAAAATAGAAGAGATATTAATCATTTTCGAAATTCCCCCCTCCAAACCCTTCTCCCACTAGTCGGATATCAGTCAATAACGAACTTGATCTTTAGTTTTATATAGAACGTTTAAGTATCAATTTTGGTAACGCCCAAACAAGAATTGCGACCGCTAGAACGTTAACAGATTATATATCTACAATTCCGAACTGACCTCATTTTCGTCTAAATACTCTAGGAATTGTTAACTTCAAATGCAGCCTTTACGATGTTTCTGACGAAATTATAGGTGATTTTAATGTCCTGAGATTCCTCAACGTCATTTTCTTCGTGTTATAGATGGGACTAGCGTCATTGTCCGCTTTCTGGAAGTCGTGCCTTGTCTATCTTCTCCACAGCCACCTTGATAGCCGAGTCAGTCCAAGATAATAGAGGCAGTAGCTAGAAGCAGCTGATCATTTATTAGTAATGTCCCTTGAGGTATGAGATTGCTAAGTAACTCGCCGTTATAAGGGACGCCAAATAGCTATAGCTCCTTCAATACGGTACAGGCCTATTAAACTCCTCTGGCAGACAGGAAACCTCCAATCAACAAGTCCGTTTGTGAATAAGGGATACTTCACAATTATCTCGATGAATATTAACTGCTGGCTAGGAGGAAACCCTTTCCAAAATTTACAATTCATATCAAAGTGAACACTTCAGTCGCATTGTTCAATGTAATGTTGAGCAAATTTAAAAACAAAAAGTCTGTCACGCAGGGGCTGCGTAAACTAAGCAGATTTCCCTCCTGAAGATTAGCAATAGATAAATCTACATAATGGTAACACGATAGCACCGTCTATATTAAGTGAATAAATACCAACTATAATAAGATACCTACCGATGGAAATCGTCTGAAATGTAAACAAGCAGGTGTGCCAATTTCTCACCGGGAAGAAAAACAATTACAGAAATATATCAGAATATAACATATTAATTTTACTAAAAACTGTTTACTATATCTAGTACTGTAATTTATAATGAATCAGAATAATTTTCATGTCTATCACTGAAATTTTAGTAATCCAAAAACTTAAGACGGAGGGGTGGGGGTCACCAGAACATATTTGCATGTATCTCGTATAATGAAGGTCTCTTGAATACAATATTTGGTATTTAAGCTTGCAAGTAGATGCAAGATAAAGAATAAATGTACACACCAATAATTGTAGAACATTACATTTGCAATAAGAATGGTTCTATACAATGTTTCAATCTGACGTATAGTAATGGAGATATTTCGAATTTTCGAAATAACGATTAAAATAAAATTGCGACCTGAATTGCAGCTGAACTGAATATATATATATATTTGAATATATATATATTCGTCATATACTATATATATATCGATGGAAATTTGAAGAAAAATTTCGAAAATCGCGCCATGATGAGTATGATCTCAATAGCTGGTTTCCCTTAGGGGAAATCTGCTAAAGAAGGAATTCCTGATATTCCTTAAATAAGATTTTAGGAGATTTCCCTTAGGGTAAATTAGCTGTTTAGGTGTTACTCATGATGGGAAACGTTTTATGTAAAAATAAAGAACAAGTTTGTTAACGGCTAAATTCGACCCGTGGGAGAAGGGAGGGTTTAGAGTGGGAATTTCGAAAAATCGAAAGATCTCCATTGTTATTCTTCTGATCGAAACATTGTATAGAATCAGTCTTATTGCAGTATGTAAGGTCCTATAAATTGTGTTGTATTCATGTTTTTTCTCTATTGCTTATAACCAACATATTTCCATATTTTAATTTTCAGCCATCGGTAAATATGGATAAATGGAATAAAAATGATGCTTAAATTACTATTAGATCTTCCCGGGATGAATTATTAATTACAACATGAAACCGAATATCATTATCTACAAGAACAATATTGCTAATAATCCTTAATGCTGATTAAATTGGCCAATAGAGGAATATATGACATATATCCTCTTGCGCTTCCATAGCAAAGATTGAATTTTCCTCAAGTGTCCATCGATCCTACCCAGGAGATGACGAAAATGAGGTCCGTTCAAAATTATATATAATATATATATATATATATATATATATATATATATATATATATATATATATATTTCTCTGTAACCGCTCCAGCGGTCGCAATTTTTGTTTGATCGTTACCAAACTCGATATTTAGTCGTTTTATGTAAAAAGAAAGATCAAGTTCGTTAACGGCTGAAATCGGACCAGTGGGAGGGGGAGGGGGTTAGAGGGGAGGATTTTCTAAAATTTTAAATATTTCAGTTACTATACGTTGCATCGAAAAATTGTATAGAATCAATCTTATTGAAAATTAAATTTACTATAAATATTGTTATATACATTTATTCTCTATCTTGCATAGTAGCCGAGATGTTGCATTTTTATGAAATCGGGGCGGCTAACGGATGAGAGTGACTTTCCCGCCAAAAGCTTGGTCGGCCGTTTTCTTAACTGCTCGGCTCTCGTGAATAAACCCCTTTACTTTGTACATCGCACGTTGGAAAATCTGCTTAGGTCTTACTTCAAGCCCTGCGTTACCAAATATTTTTTTTTCCAGTCAAGAAATATTTCTTCTATTAGATATGTAGATTTATCTATTCTAAAACTTCACATGGGAAATATGGTTAGTTAACGCAGCTCCTGCGTGGACGTTTTTTTTTTAAAAAACATTTTCAACTAATTTGAAATAAGGAAATGTAAAATTTATTCGTCGTAAATTCCTCACAAATCTTTGTTGGCCAATTTACAATATTATAATAAAAGTCACGAGCTTAAAATAAATTAAATTTATCTATAGGTGTATAAATTAGAGGAATTATAGCTGCTATACACGAAGTATACCTTTATTATTTTAGCGGGGGGAAATTATTAACTCTTACAACTAAATTAGCCCTTGGAAACTAATATATAAAAAGAACTGTAGGGGTTTTTATGACTAGAGCTAGCTAATAGGATGACGTGGTTGAGGCCTATTAGCTGAATGTAGAATTACACTAAATTCCGTAGCTCGTTGGAATTTAAAGCTTGTAGTATCTCTAATTGGTATAGACCGCAGAGCTGCTTCTCCAATTAGCAGCGAACAGTCGGCGAATAACTTCAACTCCTTCCAGGGGCTAAGAAGATTATAATACTCCTATATCTCCCTTGGTTCGTCTCGCTTAACCCTCAAATATATATATATATATATATATATATGAAATTGTAACCTCTGTCTGTACATTGATTTTTTTCGCGAAATTTCACGATAACTTTTCGTTTCACATGTCATAGACACCATAACTGCATTTTGTTTCTTTGGTGTCTGTTTGTTACCTTTTCATGCATAAACGGCTGAACCGAATTTTATGAAACTTGGTATGTATATTACTACTAACCCACTTAGACTTTAGGCTATATTAATATCCTCTGAGACTAACAGGAGTGGGGGTTATAAGGAAAGCCACAAATTAAAAATAGCAGTATTTCGTTTTCTATTCGTTTTTCAGCAAATATGAACATAACAAAAGTTGTTTATTTTGTTATTTAGAGTAACTTTTGTCATATTTATTTTTGTCTTTTAACAAAGTATAAACAAGAAATACACTATAAACTAAAGCGGGGGTCAACTATTTCATTGGGCGCTAACGATTGAACCGAACTTAACAAAACTCGGTATGTCAATTAGCATTAATTCTTCCATGATTATAACCTATATTAAATTTTTTAGGTTAGAACGGGAGTGGGGGTTATAAGGGAGGCCTGAAATAAAAATTCGCGATATTTCATTGTCTATTTGTTTTTCGACAAACATGCACATGCTTTGTTATTTAGATTATTTTTTGTTTTATACATTTCTCCAGGAACAATGTGTGGAGCAAGTAATTTTCGTAGAAATATTGATATGCTCAACAATTCATTCCAATTTAAACTATGAGGTACCTCAGCTGGAAAAATTAATTCAAATCGATGTTAATATTTTGTCCTTAATAACTGAAATCTATGCATAATGCACAGGGGACGGGAAATATGACAATATGGAGGACAGTGAAGACTTACATAAAAAATTAATTTTATTATTAACAAATGCCAACAACGGGTATTAACCCTAAACACTGGGACGGGCAAATGTCAAAATATTGTGCAAAGTAAATATTGGGCGAAGCCGAGTATCTGAGCTAGAATATATATATATATATATATATATATATATATATATATATAATATACATTCATACATATGCTATATCAAAAAAATCCGCCACACAGGGGTTGCCATTATTAAGCAGGTTTCCCATGTGCTGGTATACAAACGTGTTAATGTCATCTCAACACATATTATGACTTGCTTAATATTTGAGCTACAAAAAAAAAAACATAGGGCATCAATTGTAGAGTATAAAAGTCGCGGGGGCTGCGTAACTAAGCAGATTTCCCGCATCGTTACTTATTTTCATTTAACTCAAAACGTAAAAGTCCATTGAGAACAATATTTGGTATTTAGGCTTTATAACATAATAGCATATTGTTAATATGAGATGAGTAGGAGTGGGGGTTTTATTGAAGGCCGAAAACTAAAAAACGCAAATATCTCGGTTAATATTAAAGATAATGAAAAAACATACATAACAACATTTATAGAACATTAACTTTGCAATAAGATTAGTTCTATACAATTTTTCGATCCAATTCATAATAACGGGGATATTAGGAATTTTCGAAATTCTCCCCCTCAACCCCCCCCCACCCCCTCCCCTTGGTCCGATGATTTCAGACGTTAACGAACTTGATCTTTCTTTTTATATAAAACAATTATATTTGAAGTTTCGTCACTATAAGAGAAAACTTGCGACCGCTAGAACAGTAACAGACATATATTATATATATATATATATATATATATATATACAGATTTAAACTGACCTCATTTTCGTCATTTCCTGGGCAGGATCTATGGACATTTGAAGAAAAAACTCGAAAATCATGTCATGAGTACGACCTCAATAGATGATTTCCCTTAAAAAAAAAAATACATCTGGTTATGAGAGATTAATTTGCTCGTTGGTTACTATGTTAATTTTGAATTTCTTGGTTTTCCATTGATTTCTTAAGCTCCGCCCTTAATATTTTTTTTTAGCAGATTTCCCTTTAGGGAAATCAGCTATTGAGGTCGTACTCATGACGCGAGTTTCGAAAAATTTCTTCAAATGTCCATCGATCCTACCCAGGAGATGACGAAAATGAGGTCCGTTCAAAATTATATATATATATATATATATATATATATATATATATATATATATATACACACACACATATATATTTGTCTGTTAACGCTCTAGCGTTCACCATTTTTTTTTATCTTTACCAAACTCGGAATTTAATCGGTTTATGTAAAAAGGAAGGTCAAGTTCGTTAATGGCTCAAATCGGACCAGTGGGAGGGGGGGTTTAGAGGGGAGGATTTTTGAAAATTCAAAATATCTCCGTTATTATGCGTCGAATCGAAAAATTGTATAGAGTAAATCTTATTGCAAATTAAATTTACTATAAATATTGTTCTATACATTTATTCTGTATCTTGAATATTAACCGAGATATTTGCATTTGTATTCTGCGTGTGGTCACCAGCTATGTTCGGACTTTCCGCCGAGAGCTCTGGCGGCCGTTTCCAGAACTATTCGTCCCTCGGGAATAGGTTTAGAGGTTAGGTTAACTGTATTTAGGGGCTAGAAACTTCTGGGTTATTAAGCCCTAAATAATGTTTTACGTTTAGAGGTTTCTTACTACTACAGTTGTTATTAGGCAGATTTATCTATTGTAAAACTTCACGTGGGAAATCTGCTTAGTTTACGCAGACCCTGCGTGACGGACTTTTTTATATTCATATGTTACTTACATATGAACTAGGTTGAGCTCGTAATATGGCTCATGGCGTTTTAGCAGATTTCCCTTCAGGGAAATCAGCTATTGAGGTTGTACTCATGACGGAATTTTCGACATTTTTCTTCAAATGTCCATCGATCCTACTTAGTAGATGACGAAAATGAGGTCCGTTCAAAACTGTATATATATATATCTATATCTATATATATATATATATATATATATATATATATATATATATATATATATATATATTTGTCTGTTACCGCTCTAGCGGTCGCAATTTTTGTTTGATCGTTACGAAACTCAAAATTTAGTCGTTTTATGTAAAAAGAAAGATCAAGTTCGTTAACGGCTGAAATCGGACCAGTGGGAGGGGGGGGTTTAGAGGGGAGGATTTTCGAAAAATCGAAATATCTCCGTTACTATACGTCGGATCGAAAAATTGTATAAAGTCAATCTTATTGCAAATTACATTTACTATAAATATTGTTCTATACATATTTTCCGTATAGTGAGTATTAACCGAGATATTTGTATTTTTTGTAATGAGTTCCGCTTTCAGTAAACCCCTACTCCTACTAGGGACATATTAATAATAAGCTGATATCTAATGAACCACCTCATTATTAGGTTAAATACAAAATATTGTTTTCAACAAAGCTTTATTTTACGAGGTACAAACAAATACGTTCTGTTGAACCCGCCCCCCCCCCCTTTTTTTCTTGGACTACAAAAATCTGAGTGATTGAGATAGAAATTATTTCGATTCATTTCAAATTACTCCACTAACTATAATAAATAGTTTCCAATAAAATTAATATTTTATATTCAGATATATTTCTTTAATTGTTTGTTTTTCCGGTCTATCTATCGATACTGCACTACAAGGTTGGCTAACCTGTTTGTTTACAATCCAGCCGTATTACGTTGTAGGTTACGTTCTATTATTAATTACAGTACTAGATACAATAAATACTTATATGAATAAAATTTATAACTTATATTCAAATATATTTCCGTGATTGCTTTTATTTCCGGTAAAAGCTGGCTAACCTTATCGTTTAGAACTCAGGCTGTTTGCTATCAGGAAGGTTCTTACCATTTGACTTGCCCTTTATTTGTTTACTTAATATTCACAGCAGTATTAAGTCTTACAAATAATGGATATTCTGTGGTAATATTTAGTGTTGGTTAATAAGTGTACAGAGCGCTGCTATCATTAGCGGTAAGTCCATCTTTTGTGTTCTTGTTGTTTTTTGAGATTGAATTGTTTTTAATTTAATCTTGGAGCCTAGCGGACGAGAGTTACTTCCCCGCCAAAAACTAGTTCGGCCGTTTCTTTGACTGGCTCAGCTCTCGTGAAATTTCTCTATTGTAAAACTTCATGTGGGAAATCTGCTTAGTTTACGCAGCCCCTGCGTGACGGACTTTTTAATTTACGTTTTATTGTGGTAAATAGAGCGGATAAAAATAATTGTAGATGTATTCCGTCAGTTGATCGTGTCTGTTTAACACGTTGCGAGGGTGACCCCAAATTCAAATTTCATGCTAATGGCGCAAAAAAAAATGTTTCTGTTTTCTTCATATTTTATTTCATTGAGAGATTTTATTTATCGGAAAAATAGAAAAAATAAAAATCTGGCTATTATTTTCCGAGAAAAAAGTGAATTAATTTAAAATACTTTCGTGAAATCTAAGAAATCCAAAACAAGAACTTTTTTGAATTGAAAAAATTGTAAGCTCAAGGCGCAACTCTGTAATGAATTCCATGAAGAAACGAAGTAGAAGCTAAGTGGTGGGGGCTAGTAAGAGGGCTCCAAGATGAGTAAAAGTGCGTAGGAAGGTTGCCCGCCGGCGGGCAATGCGCCTGGGGGGAAAGTACTATCATGCCCACTGGCGGGCACCTTAGCACTCAACGTGTTAATAACTCAACTAGGGCTATCAGGGTAGCGTTGCCTTTAATCTCACATGGTATTCCTAGAATGGTGAGTTCGACTCCCGCCTGGTCAAAGAAATTTATTTAGTGACGGAACTCATTAAATAAAATCCTGAGTGCCACCCTGGTTAGAAAAGGGTGGCAACCTGTAGATAACCCGTCCCAATTAGCCTTAGTTGCAAATTGTGGACGTTAATAAATAATTTAATTTTAACTGACCCAAAGAGGTTATATTTTTTTTGGCGGGAAAACATGAATCCCGCCATTTTGTACATTTCCCCATAACCATCTCATTTATAGTACTATTATTTTACACGTTGGGCCGTTATAAATTGAATGAAACTCTTAGATGTTGATAGTGTTTAATTGAGCCATACATACTGTGTGTGTGTAAAAGCTGGGAGCTATTAGATTCATAGGGAGGGTAGGTTGTATGGGACTGAATTAGAGGGAGTAAGAAAGGCGACCTCAGCCATGGAAGGTGGAAAACTGTTATTAATGGGTTAAGAAGTGGCGGTTTATAGAGTTCATTTATCTCCCGCCCTACCACTGCCTACATAATTAGTATAGAATATCAAGACATCAGCTTCATAAACCTCAAGGGACTTACCTTAATGGAGAAATGCCTTCAAAAGAAAATTAAAATATCCCCCTTTCCTCTCTCCTTTTTTCTCTCTTTTTTTCTGATATTAGTCTCTTTTGCCAGGTATGATTTCTTGTTTCTTTTCTTTCATTATTGAGGCATTTAACTTCAGGAAAGGGGCGGAGCATTATTGCATTACAGCAGATTTTCAATGCTTTCATGATTTGTAAGCCCATATATGCGGTTAGGTATTATTATTTTCACTTCTCTTCATAAGTAGTTCTTCCACATATGAGTTCAGCTATTATCTTCACTTCTCAAAGCAGTTACTCCAAATATGAGTTTAGCTATTATTTTCACTTCCAAACATTTTTTTATTTTATTTTTAACAGCTTCGATAACTTAGGTGATATTGTTCATTAAACTTAAAAAAAAAAAAAATGTAATTACTAATACTTGAATTCAAAATACAACACATACTTTAAATAAAACTGCAAACAGAATAATAACGAACAAACACTCAGAACTAAACCAAAAAAAAAACAGCAATAAAAAATATAATTTAAATCAACAAATAGATGATGAATAAAAGAATCAAATTATATAGTAGTAAAAGTGAAAATAGTAATTTTCACTTCTTGTAATATATAGTTAGTCCACAAATGTTTTTTGGTATTTTTTTCAGTTCTCCCCACAAATAGTTAGTCCTCAATTGATTTTTGGTATTATTTTCACTTGTCCTCATAAATAGTTAGGCTACAATTTATTTTTGGTACTCCTCCTCATAAATATGAGAGGAAATAGGAATGATATAGGAATGATGTTTGGTATTATTTTCACTTGTCCTCATAAATAGTTAGGCTACAATTTATTTTTGGTACTTCTCCTCATAAATATGAGAGGAAATAGGAATGATGTTTGGTATTATTTTCACTTGCCCTCATAAATAGTTAGGCTACAATTTATGTTTGGTACTTCTCCTCATAAATATGAGAGGAAATAGGAATGATATAGGAATGATGTTTGGTAATATTTTCACTTGTCCTCATAAATAGTTAGGCTACAATTTATTTTTGGTACTTCTCCTCATAAATATGAGAGGAAATAGGAATGATATAGGAATGATGTTTGGTAATATTTTCACTTGTCCTCATAAATAGTTAGGCTACAATTTATTTTTGGTACTTCTCCTCATAAATATGAGAGGAAATAGGAATGATATAGGAATGATGTTTGGTAATATTTTCACTTGTCCTCATAAATAGTTAGGCTACAATTTATTTTTGGTACTTCTCCTCATAAATATGAGAGGAAATAGGAATGATATAGGAATGATGTTTGGTATTATTTTCACTTGCCCTCATAAATAGTTAGGCTACAATTTATGTTTGGTACTTCTCCTCATAAATATGAGAGGAAATAGGAATGATATAGGAATGATGTTTGGTAATATTTTCACTTGTCCTCATAAATAGTTAGGCTACAATTTATGTTTGGTACTCCTCCTCATAATTATGAGAGGAAATAGGAATGATATAGGAATGATGTTTGGTAATATTTTCACTGGTCCTCATAAATAGTTAGGCTACAATTTATTTTTGGTACTCCTCCTCATAAATATGAGAGGAAATAGGAATGACATAGGAATGATTTTTGGTAATATTTTCACTTCTCACCACAAATAGTCCTCAATTGGTTTTTGGTATTATTATCTCTTCTGAACACAAATAGCCATAATATATAATAAGCCATACTAACATTTCTAGGGACGGGCAGGAGTGGGGGTTATATGGAAGGCCTGAAATTAAAAATACCGATATTTCGTTTCCTATTGCTTTTTCAGCAAATATGCACATAACAAAAGTTGTTTATTTTGTTATTTAGAGTAACTTTTGTTATATTCACTTTTGCCGTATATGGAAGTATAAATGAGTTATACGCTAAAACCTATAGCGGGAGTCCACAATTTTATTAGGCACAAAAGACTTAACCGAACTAAACCAAACTCGGTATGTGAATTAGCACTAACGCCTTCCTTATAATAAGCCATACTAACATTTCTAGGGACGGGCAGGAGTGGGGGTTATAAGGAAGGCCTGAAATTAATAATAGTGATTTCTTATTGGGGTTTCGGCAAATATGCACATAACAAAAGTTGTTTATTTTGTTATTTAGAGAAATTTGCTCAACACTTCTTTTCAATATGAACTTCCAGGTACCTCAAATGAAAAACTTGATTCAAATGTATGTCAATATTTTCTCATTAATAATTCAAATCTATGCATAACGCACAGGAAACGGTAAATATGGCAATATGCAGGACAGTGAAGTCTTACATAAAAAAATAATTTTATTATTAACAAATCCACTGAAACGACGGGTGTTGACCCTAAACAGGGACGGGTAAATGTCAAAATATTGTGCAAAGTAAAACCTTGCCAAAAGTATACCATCACCGTTCAGCCTCAAATGAATTCCCGAGCGAAGCCGGGTATTTGAGCTAGTATATATATATATATATATATATATATAATATATATATATGTACTTCTGTGTATCGAGTCAACCACCAACAATATTAAGTGTTCTTCATGAGCTATCTAACAGAAACTACTCAAAGACTTTTTGTGATGCCTAAGAATCATTGTTTGTTGTTTGTTCCTAATGCACTAATAGCTGAAGAGGAACCCTAAGAACATCGAAACATTACATTCCCCAACAGATCTTAATTAAGAATGTAATGCTTGGGAGTAATTAAAACGCTGTTATTATTTGCGTCGGGTCCCTACGAGATCTTTAATGTCTGTTTGCAAAGAAACTTTGAACATCCTAGCAAGAAACTCGACCAAGTTCGATAATAAAACTGTTAATACATTTAGGCTTTCAGTTGGTAGGCTGTTCTGTCTTGGGCCTTTATAATGCCGCACTCATTAGCTGTCCCTGGGTCTTCCTCTTGTAGAACACAAGTCTTATTTTCTAAAGCCACGTCGTGTTAGCTTTTGTGTTCAAACTTTTTAAATAATGAAATAAAATTTCCCTTTTAAAGAAATTTCATTAAACCATATATATATATATATATATATATATATATATATATATATATACACACACACACACACACACACACACACACACACACACACACACACACACACACACACACACATACTAGCTCAGATACGCGGCTTCGCCCGGGAATTCATTTGAGGCTGGATGGTGATTGTATTTTTTTAGCAAGGCTTTACTTTGCACAATATTTTGACATTTACCCTTCCCAGTTTTTAGGGTTAATACCCGTCGTTTCTGTGGATTTTTTAATAATGAAATTAATTTTTTATGTAAGACTTCACTGTCCTCCATATTGTCATATTTCCCATTTCCTGAGCATTATGCATAAATTTAAATTATTAAGAACAAAATATTATAATAATTTGAATTAATTTTACCAGGTGAGTTACCTGGTAGTTCATATTGAAAAGAATTGTTGAGCAAATTTCTCTAAATACGAAATAAACAACTTTTGTTATGTGCATATTTGCCGAAACCGCAATAGGAAACGAAATATCACTATTTTTAATTTCATTCCCTTATAACCCCTACTCCTGGCCGTCCCTAGAAATGTTAGTATGGCTTATTATAAGGAAGGCGTTATTGCTAATACACATACCGAGTTTTATTTAGTTCGGTTGAGTCTTTTGTGCCAAATAAAATTGTTGACTTCCGCAGTAGTTTTTAACGTATAACTCATTTATACTTAGGTATACGACAAAAGTGTATATAACAAAAGTTACTTTAAATAACAAAATAAACAACTTTTGTTATGTGCATATTTGCCAAAAAAGCAATAGGAAACGAAATATCGCTATTTTTAATTTCAGGTCTCCCTGATAAACCCCACTCCTGTTCGTCTCAGAGAATATTAACATAGCCTAAAGTCTAAGTTGGGCTAGTAGTAATATACATACCAGGTTTCATAAAATTCGGTTCAGCCGTTTATGCGTGAAAAGGTAACAAATAAACAGACACGAAAGAAACAAAATACAGTTATAGTGTCTATGACATGAAACGAAAAGTTATCGTGAAATTCCGCGAAAAAAATCAATGTACAGACAGAGGTTACAATTATATATATATATATATATATATATATATATATATATATATATATATATATGTATATATATATTCATTTGTTTCCCGTGAAGGATTTCGTATTATCAGATACCCCCTCCATTACACCCGTTAGTCTCATGTGAACTTGGGGTATGTATTCATTATGGGAAGATATGTTGGGCATATTGACCATGCCCACAGGACTTTAAAACAAATATAGACAATGTGTTTGCAAAGTTGACTGCCGGGTATGGGATTCTAAAACGATGAGACGAGTTGCTATGAACTACAGTAAAACGTTTATTCGTACGAAGAAGAACAGAAGTGGTGTTAGCTAGGCAAAGCCTATGGAAAGTTTTGTTGGGCTTTCGATAATAATGAATGAGCTGAGAAATGTTTCATGGCTTTTATGATGTGTCTTATAAAAACTGCATACTCTTATGGTTGGGTCAAATACTCTTCGGTGATCCTGAAAAAGAGATAGGGACAGGAAGATTTATACAGATGATGATCTGGTGTCCTGAAGTTCGGTTTGCGGAAGCTTAGTACGTGTGACAAGGAGAGATTCTAAGCTGCGACAGAGGTCCCAACATTTTATATATATAATCGCTGGCGTTCGCCCAGGAATCGAGAATTATGTCTTCTGCGTTTGAATGGGTGGACATCTACGTTTAATTGGATGTCCAAATAATCAGCAAAATACAAAAACATATATATATATATATATATATATATATATATATATATATATATATATGTATGTATATATATATATATATATATATATATATATATATATATATAATGACGGGGTGATTATAATTATTATTATTTAAATTTAATCTATATACAGGGTACGTCTCAGGGTCATATATTGCACGGCAAGCATTCCCGTTTCCACCATCTCTGCTATAAGAGCTAATTTATCTATTTAATCAGAGATATAGCACAATTAGGCTAGATAATTAAAGAAACGCTTACTCTCTCTTTGCATCTTGGGAGTCGACTGCCTGTTCCTAACCCACGAGATTGACCCTTGGACTCGCAGGGGTCCGCTGTCCGTCCCTTGACAGGTGCTGCTACCTCGTTTAAAGCCCAGTACTAATCACTCTGATCTCATAGATATAGAGACACAGCGGAGAACCACAGGCTCGACTATCCTCAAAATGTCCATTGATCCTATCCAGGAGATGTACGAAAATTAGGTCCGTGCAAAAACTTAATTCTTGTTTGATCTAGAAACAAAAAACTAGAAATCGTAAACTTCTGGAACTGAAAATCTAGAAAGAAAAAGTCCGTCACGCAGGGGCTGCGTAAACTAAGCAGATTTCCCACGTATAGGTTTACAATAGATAAATATACATACAGGTAACCCTACCGTGAATGCTCCGTAAATGTACAATACAAGGCTGAATTGTAAACAAACAGGCAAGCCAACCTCGTAGTGCTGCATAGATAGACCGGAAAGAAAATCAATTGATGGAATATATTTGAATATATCATATTAATTTTATCGAAAGCAATTTACTATAGCTAGTCGTTTAATTTGTAATGAATCAGAACCAGTTTTATCTCAATCACTCAAATTTTAGTAATGCAAAAACAAAAGAAGGGGGGGGGCAACAGAACGTATTTGCATATATCTCACAAAGTAAAAGTTCAATGAAAACAATATTTGGTATTTAGGCTTCAATTAATATCTTTTATTATATAACAGAGAATTATTTATGCAACACAAGTAGAAGTGGGAGTTTACTGGAGGCTGAAAACTGAAAAATGTAAATATCTCGGTTAGCATTCAAGATAGAGAATAAATGTATATAACATCATTCATAGTGTATTTAATTTTCAATAAGATTGATTCTATACACTTTTCGATCCGACTTATAGTAACGGAGATATTTCGAATTTTCAAAATTCTCCCCCTCTAAACCCCCCTCCCACTGGTCCGATTTCAGCCGTTAACGAACTTGATCTTTCTTTTTACATAAAACGACTAAATATCGAGTTTGGTAACGATTACACAAAAATTGCGACCTCTAGAGCGGTAACAGACAAATATATAGATAGATAGAAAGATATATATATATATATATATATATATATATATATATATATATATATATATATATACAGTTTTGAACGGACCTCATTTTCGTCATCTCCTGGGTAGGATCGATGGACATTTGAAGAAAAAAATCGAAAATTCCGTCATGAGGTCAACCTCAATAGCTGATTTCCGTTAAGGGAAATCTGCTAAAACTAGAAATCTCCGTTACCTTCGAACATTTTTATAAAATCAATCTTTTTGGAAAATTCATTTACTATAAATATTGTTATGTACAATAATTCTTTATCTTTTAATATTAAACGAGATATTTAGAGTTTTTAGCTTTCAGCCTTCAGTAAATCCCCACTCCTATTTATGTCACAAAAACTATACCTTTTATAAAATTAACTACTTTACATGAAGCTTAAATACCAAATTTTGTTTTCAACAGATATCTTTAAATTAAATTATTAATTAACGTCCACTTTTTAAACTAAGGCGGATTAGGACGAGATCTCTACAGGTTACCACTAGGGGGGGGGGACTTAAGGATTTTATTTAATGAATTCCGTCACTTAAATTCCTTTGGCGAGGCGGAAATCGAACTCGCCACTCTAGGTTTACCAAGTGAGATTAAGATAAACATTTTAACTCGCATGGCTAACCGGAGCCCCAAACAGATATCTACTTGATGAGGTACTTGCAAATACGTTGTGTGGTGGCGTTTTGATTTAAGACTTAACTCGAAAATGTTTATTTGCTGTATATAATATTTTATATTTAATTGTTTCATTCAACTCAAAATACCGCAAGTCAATGGCTGATTTAAGACCCGGAATAGAGAGGGTTTAGAGGGAGTGGGAAGGGAATTTGAAAGTTCGGAAATATCTCGGCATTTTTGCGTAGAAATAGAGAATATGTGGTGAGATGATTTCATAATTATGTTATACCAGCCCATGTGTGATGGACTTTTTAGCAGATTTCCCTTAATCTTATATATATATATATATATATATATATATATATATATATATATATATATATATATATGTTCGTTAACGGCTGAGATCGGTCCCGTGGAAGGGGTGGGGGTTTAGAGGGGAGGATTTTCGAAAAATCGAAGTATCTCCGTTACTATACGTCGGACCGCAAAATTGTAAAGAATCAATCTTATTGCAAATTAAATCTTCTTAATATATATAAATCTCCTGTCACGATGTTTGTCCGCGATGGACTCCTAAACTACTTAACCGATTTTAAATTAAATTGGCACACCGTGAGCAGTCTGGTCCAACTTGAGAGATAGGATAGCTTAGATCTTTAATTATAGTCGCAATTTTATTTTATTACAAATTATTTGTCTATAATTAATTGACAGTCACAATTATCTGTTAACTCCAAAAGATTCTAACAGATGTGCATGTCATATGTTATTCACTAACAACTTTGTAATATGCTCATTCGTTACAAAATTAAATGGAAATAATAAATTTAAAAATTAATTCTTTTGTATTGATTTCTGCTTAATATAAACTGTAAGAAAATTTTAATCAATCGTGTTCAACGTCCTTCCCCTTCAAATCCTAATCCCTTGAATTTGTGTACCAACTTCAACATTTCCGTCTTGGTTCGTAAATAATTTCATTGTAGTAAAGGGTTGTAGTCGTAGAAAATCTGTCATGGAGGTCACCAATTTTTTTTACAAATACCATCTATGTAAAAAGCATGGTGGACACCGTGACTGATGTTCTCCTACCGTTCCTCTTAAATTGTATACTACAATGTAATATAACAATAACTTTAGCCACAGCAACGCGTGGCCGGGTCTGCTAGTTTACTATAAATATTGTTCTATACATTTATTCTCTATCTTGAATATTAACCGAGATATTTGCATTTTTATTAAATCTGGGTGGCTAACGGATGAAGTGACTTCTCCGCCAAAAGCTAGTTCGGCCGTTTCATTAACTGCTCGGCTCTCGTGAAATTTCTCTATTGTATAACTTCACATGGTAAATCTGCTTAGTTTACGCAGCCCCTGCGTGGCGGACTTTTTCTTATCTTCTAGGGGCAATAAACATTTATCTTGGGACTCTAGGTCCCTACAGGGAAACGAATTATAGAATACTTTTGTAGTAGTTATTGAATTCCTGCTTGTATCATCAATTTAATTATAGATATTGACGCAGAAATATGCCTTGAACAAAAATTGAAGGTATTTCTTAGGGAGGTGTAAATAACTAACTGGGGCTGATACACCTGGAAAGATTAATCCTATAAATAACCTATTAGTTTTACCTGTCGCGGCACGAAAGGAACATAAATTATGTTCTAAAGAAGATGCTAGTTGGCATTTTGTGAAGGGATGGACACTTGTTGGTTCCCGCCGTATATCTCTATTATACCTCTTTATAGTACCCCCTTTAATCATATAACCATTTAAACATATACATGCTCTCTCTCTCTCTCTCTCTCTCTCTCTCTCTCTCTCTCTCTCTCTCTCTCTCTCTCTCTCTCTCTCTCTCTCCCTCTCCCTCTCCCTCTCCCTCTCCCTCTTTTTTTTTTTTTTTTTTTCCCACCTCTGCCCCCGCTGTACCTTTGGGTTTCCCCATACCAGCGGTCTCCATTTAATAAGAGATATAAAATTTTGACTACATAGATTGGGCCAGGTAACTTAGCCTAACTCACCGAGCACGGCTAAGCATTAAAGTGCAACATTTGGGAGATTTAGTTTAAGTCCGAAAAGTCCTAGGGGAACCCGCAGCTGCGACTCCTTTGCCTCTGTTCAAAGAAGTGGCAGCAAGAGCCTAACTAACTAACCTACATACCTATAGCCTAAATACTTGCCTAAACTCACATAAAACTATACATATAATTTACAAATAAATTCAATTTTACTTTTCTTTCAACACCTCTTGGGCAAATGTCCTGAAGGCTGAAAATCTATCAGCGTCGTTTACAAACATGTCGTAGCTCTCAGGAGGCCAGTTCACATATGAGAAAGCACTCATTAGCCGAATACGCTTGGCATTGAAACGCGGACATTGGAGGATCACGTGGTCAGCCGTATCCAACTCGCCGCAGGAGCACAATGGGGATTCCTTTCGTTTGAAGAAATGTAGTTTATTATTAAAGTCCCCGTGACCACTGATAAGTTGGCTGGAGAAGAAATCTGGGACGTACCATGTCATCTTAGATCTGGTCCTGACATCTGGGAAAAATTTGTAGGTCATCCTACCTTTGCTGGAGTTGGTCCAGCGACTCTGCCAACTGTCCCAGATGGTTTTCTCAATATGGTGGAGTGTTTTTTTTAAGGTCCTGCTGTCCTATTGTGAAGATAGACTCTCCTATCTTGTAAGGCAACCCCCTGACTGCTTGGTGCATAGCGATCCGCATTGCTACCTCCAGGTCTATCGGAAGCTGGCCAGCCATCACCTGCAATGCATCGCTCGAAACTGTCCGATACGCCCTGGTTACCATGAGGAGAGCTCTTCTTTGGGCTTGGCATAGAAGGTTTTTGGTCGCTTTCGACATTTTTTGAGCCCAGGCTGGAGCAGCGTAGCACACTATAGGGACAAACAAAGCTTTATATAAAATGCTTCTGTTCTTATCAGTGATGCCCCAAGTATTACGTGCTATTGTCCTTAGGTGGTGAAATCGTCCGCTGACCGAATCCTGGAGATGAGATGCGTGAGGGTTGAGATTTAACCTCTCCACGATGTGGACTCCTAGGTATACTACTTTGGTCATCAGTTGAAGCCTGGTCTGACCTATTACCAACCTTGGGGGCCACCTATGACAAAGCTTTCCTTTTAACAAGATGCTCTGTGTTTTCTGGTCATTGAGTTGAAGTTTATTTTCAAAACACCAATCCTGTATTAGCGTTAATGATCCGCTGGCCCTCCACTTCCAGCTCCTGCCCTACTATTTCCCCTTAACTAAGCAGCACAGATCGTCTACATAAGCCGTAACCTCAATGCCAAGGGACCGCAACTTGAGGAGCAGCTCGTCAAACACCAGTGCCCAGATGTAAGGCCCCAGCACAGAGCCTTGTGCACAACCCCGAGCTACTTCCCTCCTGATCATCGTCTTCCCGCATGTGATCATAGCTACTCTATTGCTTAAATAGCCTTTTTAGTAATTGGTATATATTTTCTGGGCACTGCCTTCTCCTGAGTGCTCTCAGGATGGATGGCCACCATAGATTATCAAAGGCCCCTGCGATATCAAATAGTATCCCCAAAACGTACTTTGTGTCAGAAATTTGCACGTTTTGGATCATATTTCGAATTGCTTCAGTGGTAGACCCTCCTTTTTTGCACCCAAATTGATCTGGCGATGCGTTGTTTTCCAAGATGCCCTTTAAACTGGCCACAATCAATCTTTCTAATACTTTTCCCAAATGCGGAAGAAGGCTTATCGCACGATATCTTGATTCCATCTGTTCGCTTGATTTTAGAATTGCGACCACCTCGGCTTCTTTCCATTTCCGGGGGAAATATCCTACCTTCAGACAGGCGTTAAAAAGTTCTTGAAGCCTGGTTCTCAAAGCGTTCCCACCGTGCTTAATAACTGCAGCCTCAATCATATCCGGTCCAGGTGACTTAGAATTTCGCAGTTTATCGATGGCTATATCGGTATCTATGCTGTCCCATTCCGTAACATTTCCGGTCAGCAAGGGCTCTCCCTCTCCCTCTCCCTCTCCCTCTCCCTCTCCCTCTCCTCTCTCCCTCTCCCTCTCCCTCTCCCTCTCCCTCTCCCTCTCCCTCTCCCTCTCCCTCTCTCTCTCTCTCTCACTCTCACTCTCTCTCTCACTCTCTCTCTCTCTCACTCTCCCTCTATCTCTCTCTCTCATTCTCTCTCTCCCTCTCCCTCTCCCTCTCCCTCTCCTTCTCTCTCTCCCTCTCCCTCTCCCTCTCCCTCTCCCCCTCTCTCTCTCTCCCTCTCTCTCTCTCTCTCTCTCTCTCTCTCTCTCTCTCTCTCTCTCTCTCTCTCTCCCTCTCTCTCTCTCTCTCTCTCTCTCGAGTCAGACGACGGAATTACAAAAGCAATTTGTGGTTAAAATTGTAGGTTGACACCATTATTATTTCATCGATTGTTCACATGGGGAAAATTTACCTTCATAAATACCAGTGGAAAGTAAAATCTATATATCGGGGTTTGTTGTCACAAACAGAAATTTTAAATATAACGAGATTTTCCCGTACGTATAAAATTATTTTATGAAAAACCTAAATATCGTTTAAAATATATCGCTGCTGGTTTTCCTTGTTGATAATGAGAGTTGTCTTTATTATATAAATGCGAAATTAATCTGGAGTCTAAGGAAATAATATAGTTTCGAATTAAACTTTATATATATATATATATACCGCCCGTAGATCAGTGGTAGAACGTCGGACATTTGATCAGCTGAGTGAAGCATAATCAAGCATGGTTAGTACTTGAATGGGTGGCAATGGAGTCCATGGACCATGGACCCTTTTCGTTACCAGGGCGCGCATGAGTCGCGGCGGTAGTGAAATCGACGGAGATTTGGTGTGTTTACGTTATTGTCTCGAAAATGGTTATTTCTATCGTATTTGTTATTTAAACGATTTAGTCAACACTAAAGATCATATTTTTTATTGGGAAAAATTGGACCTGAATAGGAGAGGTTTGGAGAGAGAAATTAAAAAATTCGAAGTACCTGCATTATGATGAGTCGCATTGGAAAAGGTTATATAACCAATGTTGATGGAATAGTGATGCTCTACAATTGTTCCTCTATGCATTTTTTGTAACTGAAATATTAAGCGAGTAATTCGTACTTTCTGGTTTTTTGTCCGAATATGTTGTGAGATGAGATCACTTGTGTGTTATACCAGCTCGTGGGAAATCTGCTTTGTTTACGCAGCTGCTGCGTGTTGGACTTTATTTTTATTTTTCCCGATATGCTACCAATTGATCAGAAGGCCTTGTTCTCTTCTAGTGTTTTAATATATGTCGACTTGGGGCTTTGGTCCAGGCAACACTTTTCTAATCATTTATTTATTGGAGCTTCGCTGCTTTGGCGATGTTGCTCTAAACAAAAGCTCCGTAACTTCAAAAACAAAACTCAAATGAAAACAAAACAATACAAAACAAAATTTAGCAAAATTAAACAAAACCGAAATGGAACACGAAACAGAATAGGTAAACAAAATCGATGAGGAACACAAAACGTAAAAGGAACACAAACCAGACAGAGAATATAAAAGGATCACAAGACGGAGAGAAAACACGAAAAGCAGAGATTAAATCAAAACAGAAATGGGAAAGAAATAGAAACGGGTCACAAAACAGAGCTGGAAAGCAAAAAAAGTAATAGAACACAAAAGGCAAAATTTTAATTAAAAAAAAAAAAAAAAAAAAAAATTCAATGCTAGATAAAAAACTGAAAATCGAAACTATTGATATAGGACAATAGGAATATATATTTATTTGTTAAAGATTTATATCTTGTACAAGTTAAATAAACAAATAACAATTCTGTTTTCTAAATAATTAGTTAAATCCAAATTCTTGAGCTCAACAATAATAAGGCCATAAAGAAAACAAAAAAGTCCGTCACGCAGGGGCTGTGTAAACTAAGCAGATTTCCCACGTGAAGTTTTACAATAGAGAAATCTGCCCAAAAACAAGTGTAGTAAGTAGTAAGGGATCACTAAACTTATACACGAAGGACGAATTGTTACGAAAACGGCCGCCAGAGCTCTCTTAGGAAAGTACCTAACAGCTCACTCCTGCCGACCAATGCAGAAATGCAAATATCTCGGTTAATATTCAAGATACAGAATAAATGTATAGAACAATATTTATAGTAAATTTAATTTGCAATAAGATTGATTCTATACGATTTTTCGATTCCGAGATATTTTGAATTTTCCGAAAATCCCTCCTCTAAACCCCCCCCTCCCACTGGTCTAATTTCAGCTATTAACGAAGTTAATCTTCCTTTTTACATAAAACGATTAAATTCCGAGTTTGGTAACGATCAAACAAAAATTGCGACCGCTAGAGCGTTAACAGACAAATATATATATATATATATATATATATATATATATATATATAGATATATGTATATAAAATTTTGAACGGACCTCATTTTCGTCATCTCCTGGGTAGGATCGATGGACATTTGAAGAAATTTTTCGAAACTCGCGTCATGAGTACGACCTCAATACCTGATTTCCCTTTAGGAAAATCTGCTAAAAAAAGCAATAGAGAGTAAATAACTAAATAATACATAAAGATAACTAATATCATTCTATAATTATATAAATTTGTCTTAATATAACATTGAAATAGAGTGTTGTCTATCAGCACTTATAGATTCCAGAATATTGCATGCTGACGTGATGAAACAGTTAATTTAATGTAGTTTTTCGAGGCTATCGATACTAAGTATCTCTTGCATTTTATGCACATCACTGACTGCTGAGGAAAGTGTTTGTAGATATTTATTTCTATCTTCAATGAGCTTTTCACAGTAGAGAAGTAAATGTGACAGGCTATTAGGGATGAACTGATTACAAAAAGTGCAAGGTTCCAGAGCTTTGAATGAGAAAGTTTTGTTTCGTGATTGAAGTTTGGTGAATTCTGAACTTGTCACACTTAATTGGCTAACAGATTTTACCTTTTTTATGTTTATCTGAAATGCCAGGTAGTTCTCCGGGCTGGATATATTAAAGCTGGATACAGTTCTGTAGATGGGGTTACTTTTGGAATTTGTAGCTCGGTGGATATCAATTGAAAGGTCGTGGTTTTTTAACTTTTCTAAAATTTCATTTTTGTATTTCAGTATTCCGTTCTGACAAACGACATAGGACAATAGGGAAATCATTAATAAAATATTTAAATATTCAATAAATAAATAACTGAATCAATAATTAAAATAAAATTGATTTATAACATGAATAAAAGAAATTTAAAATTATTAATGTTTAGATAAAATATAAGTTGTTACAGGTGACTATTTACATGAAACTCTGTACCTCCCTTATACACACTCGAGTGAATGAAAACTTGAAAACCCAAAAATTGAGGTTTAGATAAAATGTTTATTTTTGCATCCAAAAATGTAAAAATAAAACTGTAAAACTGGAATTATAAGTAGTACGAGTTATCAGATTTTTGAATAGATGTGTATAATCTTTAAATGTTTGAGAATATGATCTATCTGTGTCAGGCACTAGTAGAGGAAGAGGCCTTTTCATGGAGCCTAATATATTTTTATTGTTGAAGTCGAGCCAAGTCGCCACAGTTGCGGAGATTTACATAATAAATAAATAAATATTGTTGAAGTCAATTTCGTGATTGATACTGGTCGTTTATGTGGGGTTTTATTCACTTAACCCATTGTCTAATGTTGGCAGAAGGTTGTCTGAAGGACGGCCGTCAATCCGACCCTGGGAGCGGAACACAAGGAGTACGGCTTCGACTCGTATTTCCTAATTAAACCAATCAGAGACGGGGAGAGAGAGGAAGACAGGCTCCCATCTGTTGTGCATAAATAATCACCGGTAGGTTCCTCGAGCTAGTAATTAGACCGGGGTCTAGTTACACCGGCCTGACCTAACGTCTTCACGACGAAGGGATGAGAAAGGGAGGGATGAGAGAGAGAGAGAGAGAGAGAGAGAGAGAGAGGGAGAGAGAGAGAGAGAGAGAGAGAGAGAGAGAGAGAGATGAGAGAGGGCCGTTTACAGCTCTCATCATCGGCCGGGAAGGGATAAGTTAAATCGGGATTAGTATCCCCTTACTTCCCTCCTAATCCCTAACCTGATACCCCTTCCAAGATAACATCCAATCTACCTTCCCTAATGTCTGTTCCCAACAAAACAACTATCACATATCTAAAATTTAAACTATGGGTTGACTAAGACTGGATTAAGAGACTAACGGAATGACGAACAAACAGATAAACCTTTAGACTCAAATCGTTCAGTTTAAGTGTTACACCTCATCCTATAGTTTGTATCTCACGACCGATGACTGACTTCTGCCGAGAAAATAAACACGAGAGTCTTCCAGTATTTGGAAACAAATCGGAACGTTGTGTTTATATGGCGTATCACATGTGCAAACATTATAGCACAACAATTGTAGAACATTTAATCCGTAAGTAAATCGAGCAAAAACGTAAATTGGCAATGTAATTTACTGCCTTCCGAACATAAAAGAAGTTATTTATAGTTTTACCAATTAAAATGAATGACCTACCCAATCGAGCTTGGTGATATGATGTATGGGCTGATTGAAACATTTAATAAGGGAAATACGCTTTGAATGTTGTAAGATATTGACTGACCTCGAGGTTGGTAAGTATTGAATGATGTTGGTAGGCTGATTGAGCCATGGGAAATTAATTTATTAATTGAGGAACGTGATTGCGTTAACTATGAACTGCGCCTTTTCTTCTTGGCCCACTAATGATGTATTTTCTGGATTCGTGGGAAGCCATGATGAAGGTGATATGTGGTTATGTTTATAATAAAAAAGTCCGTCACGCAGGGGCTGCGTAAACTAAGCAGATTTCCCACGAGAAGTTTTACAATAGAGAAATCTGCCTAATAACAACTGTAGTAGTAAGAAACCTCTAAACCTAAAACATTATTTAGGGCGTAATAACCCAGTAGTTTCTAGTCCCAAAAAACAGTTAACCTAACCTCTAAACCTATTCACGAGGGACGAATAGTTATAGAAACGGCCGCCAGAGCTCTCGGCGGAAAGTCCGAACATAGCCTATTGGTGACCACACGCAGAATACAAATGCAAATATCTCGGATAATATTCAAGATACAGAATAAATGTATAGAACAATATTTATAGTAAATTTAATTTGCAATAAGATTTATTCTATACGATCCGACGCATAATAAAGGAGATATTTTGAATTTTCAAAAATCCCCCCTCTAAACCCCCCCTCCCACTGGTCCGATTTCAGCCATTAACGAACTTGATCTTCCTTTTTACATAAAACGATTAAATTCCGAGTTTGGTAAAGATCAAACAAAAATTGCGACCGCTAGAGTGTTAACAGGCATATATATATATATAATTTTGAACGGACCTCATTTTTGTCATCTCCTGGGTAGGATCGATGGACATTTGAAGAAATATTTCGAAACTCCCATCATGAGTACGAGCTCAATAGCTGATTTCCCTTAAGGGAAATCTGCTAATACGTGTGGTAAATATACTTAACATATGTAAACAATGCTGAGAAACGGGGAGGTGGCTGAAAGTTGAAAGAAGGTTTACGCAACACCGGCCCGCTGTAAGATTTGAACCGGCCCGCGAAACATTTTGAAAACCCAATTAAACCAAAATATTACACTACTTACTCAAAATGAGGAAGATGAGGAGAGTTTTGTGCGTTTGGCAGTACGTATAAATGCGAACAGTTCTTTTCAATGATGATGATAGTTAATGAATCAAAACATCGTACAAGGCTGACTGACGATAATTTGGAAAATCCTTTACATTTTTGTATCAGTGGAATTAATCCTAACATCGATGGATTAGTTTCCCAAATTCAAGATCGTGTCTCATTGATTTCGGTGTCGCTATTTAACTTTCGTTGTTTGTAATAATTCCAAATTTTACGATTTAATTATAATGTTGTACCTATTTTTTTCATTTCATTTTGTTATTTTAATAAATTGTATTATAATTATATTGTCGTATAATTTCATGTCCGATATCTATCGTTAAAAATTATGAACACTACTTTAAAATGCACTGCTTTTAAAAGCGGCCTCCAAACTTATTGGCACACTAAAGTTTGGCCCACAACATGTCAAAGGTTGAACATACATGGTTCAGATGATTAGTGATTATTTTGAATAACGGGAATCGAATATGTATGTATATTTTAATTTCGAAATGACGCTGATTTACGAGGAGATGATACTTGATGCTGGGATGGTTACAGATGAAAGAAAGGAATGATGTTAATTGCTGAAGCTAGATGATGTGATGGAACTTAGAGTAAAATTGTTCATGTCACGAAGTTCGTTAAGATTTTGCTTCAGCTCCACTGAGTTTGGTCTGCTTGCATGCTTCAACTCCTACTACTGACCCCAGGCCCACTTTGAGGCACTTTAGCCTCTCATTATGTGTGTTTGTAAGACATTATGTTCACTGCCCGGTGTCTCATCGAGGAATCCCTCTTGATCCTGGACGCAAGTCGAACTTTGGCGCTCCGGGATCTCGCGCCTTAAGTTTCTTCATTCACTTCGATGTGGTGTGCTCTTTCCTGGCGGCGTGCCGGCTTGGTGATCAAAGTGAGCAGTCTTCTTCCAGTCGGGGCTACAGTTAAATTAAAAATAGAAGTACAATCGCTCTGGACACCACGATATTAAATGTAACAGTTGTATTGAATGGGTGCTTGCTGAGGTTCACAATCGCTAGTGATGATTTCTTACTCACTTCTCTAGCTCCAATAATAATAACCCGAAATACTGTTTCGACTTACCATCTTATTGCTATTGTAAGAAACAGGAATCCTTATGGGATACTCAGTTCTAGCATTGATTATTGCCACTCTTCCCAAAATTAGTAAATCCTGTACGTGTTAGTATTTTTCATCTAATTCTAAAGGAAAGGCATTTTATAGGGTGCTATTTTAGACACGATTGATTAGTAGTTCACTAAATTCTAGTATAGGAATCTTGGAATATGGTCGGGCGTAAAGGATTGGAATTCGTTCATTTGATTTGGCACTCCTACGCTAATTATCTGGATCAGATGTTTGCTGTTAAATTCATTCATTATCTTAATGCTATTCAGTACTTATATCTGGAAGTTGATTAGTTCTTAGGAAGAACTCCCATCTCCTTCGTTTTTTCAGGGAGTACTCCCATCTCCTTTGTGGTTTCAGGGAGTCCTGTCTCGTCTGCAGCAGTTCCTCTCCTGGGCTCAAGCAGCTCTTCCTTCCCTGGCGCGAGTAGCACTTACTCTTCTGGGTTCAAGCAGGAGCCCACTGTATAAACAACACTTCCTAGGGTTCACTAGGTTCAAGCAGCACTTCCTCCCCTGGATTCAAACAGCTCTGCCTCAACCAGGTTCAAGCAGAATAGCCTTCCCCCGGCATTTGCAGCACTTCCCCCCTTGGATTCAAACAGCTCTGCCTCAACCAGGTTCAAGCAGAATAGCCTTCCCTCGGCATTTGCAGCACTTCCTCCCTTGGATTCAAACAGCTCTGCCTCAACCAGGTTCAAGCAGAATAGCCTTCCCTCGGCATTTGCAGCACTTCCTCCCTTGGATTCAAACAGCTTTGCCTCAACCAGGTTCAAGCAGAAAAGCCTTCCCTCGGCATAAGCTGGACTTCCTGCCATGAATTCAAGTATCACTTTCTCTCCTGGGCTCAAGCAGGCTATCCTGCCCTTGGCATTTGCAGCACTTCCTTCCCTGGGCTCAAGCAGCACTTCCTTCCCTGTGTTCCATCGGCACTTCCTTCCATGGATTACAGCTGCGCTTCCTCACCTGGTTTTAAACATCTCTGCCTTCCCTAGGTTCAAGCAGCACTTCCACCGCAGGATTCAATGAGCACTTCCGCTCCTTGTTTCAAACAGCACTTCCGCCCCTCGGTATAAACAGCACTTCCGCCCCTCAGTATAATCAGCACTTGCTCCCTTTTGTTTCAAACAGCACTGCCTCCCTCGAGTTCCTTGGACGGTTAATGGGATTCATCGGCCTCGGATTTAAGTAGTCCGCTGAAAGAATAAAGAAGAGAAAGCGGGAAGTGTAATGAAAGTGGCGAGTAATGTGCATTAATGGCGGCAAGTCTTGGCGGTAAAGCGCCAATGGCCCGACAACAATAACCACAATTTAACTCCCCCCCCCCCCGACCCCTTCCTCGACTCTTTCTTCCAGATTTTTATTCATTTTCCACTCTGCCCATTTTCAGCCCTTCCCCCTTCATTTAACTGTTATGGTTGCCCAACTCCCTTTGTTTACTCTCCCACCACTGGGTACTTCTCGGCGAATGACCTTGTTCAAGGATGGCTGTTATTCGCTTATTGGTGCTGTTTACCAACTCCAATCCGTCTTCCTGGCGCATTTTCTTATTTAACCAACACTCTCTTACCAAGAGCCTTGTTCGTCAAAATTTGACACCTTAAGGACCTCCATGCCTTACTTGCCCTGGTGCCTATTACTCTTGTAATTATTTGAGAAATTTAGAATAATCAATTAACCAGGATTATAGCGGTAGTGATTTTATCAAAAGGTAAGATAAAGTTCCACAACTGTAACAACTCTGCTCATATTGATCATTAGCATTTTCACCTGATATTCTCTTTTTGACCGTATATGAACATCATTATGTATGGATGATGTATTAATAGAAGTTTGAAGTGGAATATATATTTCACATCCATGTTAATTAATCTTGATGGATAGTGCCCTTAAAACATCAACCTTCTACCCGTATCTTCGCCTGCCCTGCGATGCCTAAAAGTTCTGGTTTAATGAAGGCTGGTTAAACACTGTGATGGAGACTATCAATATCTGACAAATATAAGAATAGCATTGCTAATATAAACAAACAAGTACTTATTTGTGAGGCAAAGGAATAATTGGAAGCTAAGGGAAAAACTGTTCTTTTAGTTCTTTAGTCTTGTTAATTTACCCATCGATTTCCTGGTTTTAAATTTTGATTTAGTAAATATTAATAACCTCAAAAGAGATTGCTAGTGCACGTATATAAAATGCATATCGCCTCCTTTTCCCTTAAGGGCAGATCAGGTTATACTCATTAATTGTTTTTTGAAAAAATCCCTCGAGTGTCCATCGATCCGATATACAATAGATGACGAAAATGAGGTCCATTCAGAATGATGTATATATTTGTCTGTTGCCACTCTAGCAGTCGCAATTTTTGTTTTATCGTTACCGAAGTCGATAAATAAGCGTTTCATGCAAAATTAAAGATAAAGTTCGTTAACGGCTAAAATCGGCTCTGGAGGTGAGGGGGGGGGGGTTAGAAGGAGGAGAATTTCGAAAATTCGAAATATCTTCGTTGTTCATACATCGGATCAAAAAATAGCATAAAATCAATTTTATTACACGTTTAATTGTCTATAAATGTTATTATATACTTATTTTCTCTATCATGGATATTAATGAGGTATTTGTATTTCTCAGTTTTAAGCTTTCTGTAAAACCACACCCGACTCATGCAATATTAACAAAAAGCTGTTACATCACAAACCATTTTATTCCAAATATTGTTTGCATTGAAAGTTTACTATTTGAAATACATGCAAATACGTAGTGCAATGACGCCATGAAGTCAGATTTTGCAGACATGAATCGAGAATATTTATTTATAAATAACTGTTTCATTTAACACTAAAGATCCTATTATTTAATGGCTGAAATCGGGGGTGGAAAAGTGGTGGTTTAGGGAGGAGGGCTTTGAAAAATCATATTATCTCTGTTATAATGACAATCTTGTTAAACTACAGATCCTTTAAAATTGTTGTTCTCTGCATTTGTTCGTAACTCAAATATTGAGAGAGTTATTTGTACTTCCTTGTTTTCAACCTTCCTTAGCCATAACCCCCACCCCTTCAATTCATTGATTTTATTTTAGGTACAAATAGAGAATATGTGCTGAGATGTGATCATAAGTGTTTTATACCAGCGAGTGGGAAATCTGCTAATTTTACGTAGCCCCTGCATATAGGCGCCTTTTTCGTGCAACCCGCCCATGTATTTAGCTAGACAGACGATAATTGAGGCCATCAAAGCCACTGGGTGCTGGTGGTATTTGGCCCGACTAGCTGTGTCCCATCTCTTAGCCGGGCAGTTTCTGCGGCTGCTCCCAGTTATCTATTCCCTTACAAATCCCCAACTATTTGCGGTATGCACAAATGGATAGATCTAGTCCCTTCAATGACGTACGGCTCAAAGGGGACCAGCTGACGTCAATCACAAATTTGTGAGCCCTAGATTCGAACTAGGCTAAAATGATTACAGCCATAAAATTACTCATAAGCTAATATTCTGTTACATCGTCAAGTTGAGACCTTAACAAAATTAGTAAAGGGAAAAAGAGTCCCAAGCCGTTTCCAAAAATTTGTGTTAACATACCGGCCAAGGAAAATATAAATTTACATATAGACTACAAAAAGGATCCTGATTTTGTAAAGAATAAATTGCTGTACATGGAATTACGACCCTAGAGTAGCCAGGAATATTACATCGGTACGTAAAGATATTGGACAAATCACTTGGGGATATCCAAAAGAGTAAAAAATAGCCTTTAAAAGGTAAATTAAAATCAACATTTACCAAATATAATGTATACAAAATAAACTGTATGGATTGCAATAAATGTTATATAGGGAGATCATAACAATTACTCAAAAAAGAATCAGACAACATGAACGCTGATCATAAGGACAATAAAACGTCCATAACTGACCACGCAATTAAATACTGTCATAACATTGATTTTGAGAACGTAAGTATAATAGAAAAAAAAGAAATATTAGCAAAAGGAGGATAAAAGAGAATATGCATATCATAAAAAAATTTAAAAAATGGTGATTAATAAGAAAACAGAAATAAAACATGTGAATTATATATATTTTAATTTATTAGTTAATAAATTATTATTATTATTATTTAAAGTGATAGTTAACAAACTATAAACTTTGCATATACGATTTAGTCTACACTTCATTATGGAACATCGATTTATTTTTAATTCGTGACGTATCGATATAAATCAGCTGACTTGACCCGCCATACTTTGTAATCCATTCTCCGACTGGTACGGCTAGTGGAAGGTCATAGAGAAAGATGTAGCCTTTAGTTTAGTTGCATTTGTGTAGTAGAATTTCACCTGATGAGGCGTCATATGGACGAGAAACTAGTAGAGAAATAAAAATGATTTTAATAATCACTTGATGTTAGCAGATTTCCCTTGAGGGAAATCAGCTATTGAGGTCATGACCCGATTTTCGAAGAATTTCTTCAAATGTCCATCGATCCTGCCCAGGAGATGACGAAAATATATAACGCTCTAGCAGTCGCAATTTTTGTTTGATCGTAATGATGAAACGTTTTATGTAAAAAGACAGATCAAGTTCGTTAATGGCTGAAATCGGACCAGAGGGAGGGGGGGGGTTTAAAGGGGAGATTTTTGAAAATTCAAAATATCTCCGTTATTATGCATCGGATCGAAATATTGTATAGAACACATCTTATTGCAAATTAAATTTACTATAAATATTGTTATATACATTTGTTCTCTATTTTGAATATTAACCGAGATATTTGCATTTGTATTGTATGTGGGGCGGCAGTAGTCGGCTATGTTCGGGACTTTCCGCCTAGTGCGTCCTACTCCTCCCTCGTGAATAGGTTTAGAGATTCCTTACTACTATCGTTATTATTAGGCAGATTTCTCTATTTTAAAACTTCACGTGGAAAATTTGCTTAGTTTACGCAGCCCCTGCGTGACGGACTTTTTCATTCTTCTCTTAACCTTTCCGACTCGGATTAGTTAAGTAAATTTGCATTTTTCTTCAGTTTTCTGTTTTGTGCGAACTCCCAGTCCTACAAAAGCGATTTTCCTTTAAAACCACAAGATTTACTAAACATCTCATGCCTAGCTCAAATTTCAGGCCTTTTTTGCAGATGTTTTAGATTACTGGAATTGTGGAGAATTGATGTTTTCATATCTGTCCGACAGTTGAGAAATCTGCTTGGTTCACGCAAACCACACAAGGCGGGCTTATTCGAACTTGCTTATGATTCCTCTTTTTAGAATTGGGCATTCAGTATGCATTCATTTTTGCAGTTTGAAACGGGAGGTGAACCGGTTTAAATTTAAAGTTGGATTAGGTAGGTTCGAAACCACCCCTTCCTCTCTAAAACATTCATAGGGATGAACGAAATTTTCCCAACTGCACTCAGCTAGCCCCACCGAAAAACTGAATAATGCATTTGTTGCAGCTTGCGGAATGTTTTCAAAATGAGAAAGCACAAAGCACGCCCCCCCCACTCCTGTCTGCTCTATTTAATCTCTGTTTCAACTTTAAATTCTCTATCTCCAAATGGAAAATCTAGTTTGAGCAGAGCGAGACGCTCCATGAATTTCAGATCATGCACACGCTGCATTTGAATACGCCCGCACATGGCTTTAAAGGAGAAAATACATTTTCGTGTTGAAAATAGGTCGCATAATTACGTATAATTTAACCAAATGTGGTTAGTAAAACCTTTGTGATTATGTACGAAATTTAGCCATTAGTTCATTAAACGTTTATATATTAATGAATTCCATCTACTCACTCGATAGCTTCAGATAAGGGGCTGAATATAAAATAGTTTTTGTTCTCCAGAAGTTATGAAAGATCCGTCACGCAGGGGCTGCGTATAGTAAGCAGATTTACGACACTAGTGATATCTCACCACATATATTCAGACTGAAAACCGTGATAAGATAAAAGTCCGTCACGCAGGGGCTGCGTAAACTAAGCAGATTTCCCCCGCGAAGTTTAGTAATAGAGAAATCTGCGTACTGGTAACACAATACCACCGTGATTAGATAATGAGAAATCTTTCAGTTAATTAAAATAAATTCCCAACTGAAACGGCTTCTGAATTGCAAGAATAATTTATATTTTAATAACTCAAATTTTAGTAGTCCAAGAACTAAAGAAGGGGGGGGGGGCGGATGAACAGAACGTATTTGCATAAATCTCACAAAGTAACGAAGGTAAGGTAAGTTTAAAAACGACAGGTTAGAAGAAGCTTCCGCCTGAGCCGAGAAATGACGAAGATGGCCGAACTAATCCGAACTATACCCGACCACAGACTTTATAAAAATGCAAATATCTCGGTTAATATTCAAGATAGAGAATAAATGTATATATATATATATATATATATATATATATATATATATATATATATATATAATTTTGAATGGACCTCATTTCCGTCATCTCCTGGGTAGGATCGATGGACATTTGAAGAAAATTTTCGAAAATCGCGTCATGAGTACGACCTCAATAGCTGATTTCCCTTAAGGGAGATCTGCTAATTCTGTTAAGCGAATTAAGTGTCTAATTCCGTGAGCAAAATGGTTATCTCGAACTCTTTCTATGCTATGCTTATAATTTTTTTTTCACACTTTGAGAACTAATTTGTGAAAACTTCAGACTATTACGTTTGTCTTAAAAATAAATCGGTTGGACGCAGCGATTCACTCAAAATGGATAAATGTAGGTAAAATACAATTCACCGGAGGAAAAGATTTTGCAGTTTGTTTGTAGACAACTCGAGGAATGAGAAAATCCTTTGGCAAATGCAAATGTAGCTCTTGCATATGGATTAAGTTGGTTCAATCCTATATTCTGTCTGGCCGTCCGATACGACGAACATTCATTCATATTTATTATACAAATTAGGTTGTGTTCGCCTTTTCCTCTGCCTCCCATTCATGTTCCCCCCATTATCCATGCATAACTAAAACTGCAAGTAACACCTATTCCGAAAGGGATCATCATCGTCCCGAAACACAAACTCCGAGCCGACGGGTTTAATCCCCTTTTGGTTATTAACACCTTTGTTGTGTGAACTCTGCTTAAAACTAACGCTCCAATTTCGCTTCTTCGAGTGGGCAAACGAATGGAGTCCCTTTTGGAATTCAGTTTATTCAGAACAACAGAGTCTATCTCGCTTTTCAAATAAAACCAATAATTACACAGGATCTGCCAGCCAGATAGTTTTATACAGGCGTAATTTAAGTTGCTTTGCAATCAGTGGTGTGATCCCATAGCAGTATTCAGATGGCAAAAATTAAAATTGGAAAAGTTTTATATAAGTGACGTATTGTTTACATAAAAGTCCGTCACGCAGGGGCTGCGTAAACTAAGCAGATTTCCCACGTGAAGTTATACAATACAGAAGTCTCCATACGAGAGCCGAGCAGTTATGGAAACGGCCGAACTAGCTTTTGGCGGGAAACTCGTGCGTTATCTGTCCACATTCAATAAAAATGCAAATATCTCGGTTAATATTCAAGATAGAGAATAAATGTTTAGAAAAATTTTTATAGTAAATTTAATTTCCAATAAGATTGATTCTATAAATTTTCCTATTCGACGCATAATAACGGGGATATTTCGAATTTTCGAAAATCCCTCTAACCCCCCCCCTCCTACTGGTCCGATTTCAGCCATTAAAGAACTTGACATTTCTTTTTACATAAAACTATTAAATATTGAGTTTGTTGCCGATCAAACAAAAATTGCGACCGCTAGAGCGTTAACAGACAAAGTTATATATATATATATATATATATATATATATATATATATATATATATATATATATATATATATTTTGACGGACCTTATTTTCGTCATCTCCTGCGTAGGATCGATAGACATTTGAGGAAATTTGTCAAAACTCGCGTCATGAGTACGACCTCAATAGCTGATTTCCTTTAAGGGAAATCTGCTAAAAGCCGGCAAAAGAATTTTCACGAATAATAAATGCGTGGCTTAAATATCTATCCGAGCATCCGAAAAATCGTTCATCGGACCAATAGTAGCATACCATAGTCAAAAAAAAGTCCGTCACACACATGGGCTGCGGAAACTAAGCAGATTTCTCATGTCCTGATATGACACACTGTTGAACAAGAAAGTACCAATGACTCGCTTAATAATTGAGTTAAGAGAAAATTTATACAGGAGCAATTGTAGAACATCAAGATATGCCCTATTACGTTTTTGAATCGACTCATAGCAACGGAGATATTTTGAATTTTCAAATCTACCTTTCTCTAAACTCTCGAGTATGGTACAAACATTTTCGAGGTAAGTACGTAAAATCTTAAATGATGACGTCATCACATCGAATTTGTATGTATCTGTTTAATAAAGTTTTCTTGTAAACAATACTTGTTATATTAGCTTTGATTAAAGTGCTTCAAGATATAAAAGCTTATTTTTAATAGGATATGAGTTAAAGTTGGGGTATACTGAAGACGGAAAGCTAAAAAATCGAAATATTGCTGTTAGTATTGAAGACAGAGAATAAATGTATAAACAAAGTTTATAGTACATTTAATTTTCAATGAGGTTGGTTTTATATTTTTTCTGTAATCGTTGAATAATGGTAACATTACTAAACTGAAATGAGTGAAGAAAGTGAAACATTTTGCAATAGAGTGAAGAAAGTGAATTGCCTTCTTAATTAGTAATAAGTATAAATTAAAAAATAATTTGAAGTTGGAAATTAAATGCTTTTAAATGTTTCTTAACATTGTAAGAATTTATTTTAACAAAATAAATTGAAATGTGAATGAATTATTGGTGGAAATAATCAATATATTTTAAAATTTAAATATAATAATAATTACCTTCCTTGTTTATAACATGCACTTGAACTACTTCACAATCATCACTAGTTGTTTTGTAACTATGCTTATAACCTTTCACAACCATGCTTATAACCTACCAACAACATACATACCATAATCTTCACAACATCCTAATTTTGTTCATATTCTGGTTAGATCTGATCCATGTATTACACGATGACAGACAAAATTTAATATTACACTCGTGACGAAAGTAGAATTTACAACTCTCGTGAAATTACCACACTCGCTTCGCTCGTGTGGGTAAACGTTTCACTCGAGTTGTAAAATGATCTACTTTCGCCACTTGTATAATAAATAACTATTTACGATCCGACATATAATAACGATGTCTGTTTCGCATTTTCGAAATTCCTCCTCTAACCCTCCCCCCCCCCTCCCACTGGTCTGATTTCAGCCAATACAAATAACTTTAGTTTTGTGAGTAGCGGTTGTATATCGAGTTTGGTAACGATCAAACAGAATTTGTGACCGCTAGAATGACCTCATTTTCGTCATCTACTATGCAGGATCAATGGGTCTTTGAGGATCAATAGTTGACTACCCTTAAGGTAAATTTTTTAAAACTCACATTTTCGCAGATTTCCAGTACGTGAAATGAGGAAAATGGTGAAAATGAGGTCCTTTCAAAATTATGCATCATTACTATAACACGCATTACTATCTTCGCCGATTTCACCGAGATATTTGCATTTTTTAGTTTTAGGCATTTAGACACACGACTTACATGGCGACATCATATCCACATTAAATTGCAACTATCACACACACACGACTTACACAACTATACCCTTTAATGAATAAAAATACACCACTGCAACTGACTTGCGCAACACTACTTTATAAAACACTCATACTCATACTCCCTATATTAACATACACATGCCCAGTCTGGCTGGGCATCAGCAACACACACAAAGAGACTCCAGTCCTTCCAGAGCAAAGTACTTGGGATAGCGGCGAATGCACCCTGGTTTGTTACGAACAGCCAAATCCACAGGGAATTGGAGGTTGCTCCTATTTCAGTATATCTTCAACAACTTGTAAGGAAATATCATGCCAGCCTTCCGATGTCAAGTGGAGCCACTCATTATAATTTAGGTACAATGACTGTAGGACGACTACGTCCAAGATTGTACCAAAATCTCTTAATCTTGTAACAAATCTTATAATAACACTTTGTGTATAATACTTTTGTACTGGTCCAAAATAAAAATTTTCTATCTTCTATCTTAGTTTTAGGCCTTCAGTAAACCCCCACTCCTACGCATGTCATATTGACAATAAGCAGTTGTATCGTGAAGCACTTTATTTGAACCTTAAATGCCAAATATTGTTCTCATTGAAATTTTTCCTTTTGAGATAAATGCAGATACGTCAGGCACGTGGGAAATCTGCTTAGTTAACGCAGCCCCTGCCTGACTGATTTTTTAAAAGTTTTTGTAAGCAAGAGCAGACTATTTATTCTGTCTGAATCACTTGTTCAATTTAAATTACTCTTAATAGCAGAAAACTTGCTTACGATTAAAACTCATTTACCATTTCTCTGCTTTTGATATTTAAATCAAATATTTGAAGCAAGTAAGTAATTGTTTATTTACGGTAGCCGCGTTTGTTTCTGGGCTTTTGAAAGTCAAAGTAGATTATTTAATGATAAGAATTTAATTAATTAATTTAACAGTAGAGTCAACAGAGAGGAGGTTACTCAGCGCAAATGGATTTTCAGTTAATGTAATTACAATTACTGGATTGTATAATGGCGCTTGGCCTATTACAGCGAGGGCAGATTAAATTGAAGAATGCCTACTTCGCTGCACCAAATTACTTCCGACGGCTGATACATTGTTGCAGCCTCTGCTTCAGTAGGTTTTGCAGCCGCTTTACTGCTTTTTTTTTTTTGCTTTTTTTTTTTTTTTTTTTATTCAACGCAGAAATAAAACGGCCTGCCACGGAATGCTGCCTCCCCTGTTGACTCCAGGGGGAGTTATGAATAACAAATAGGAGGTGTTCCGCAGGGGCACTACACTCTGCCCAATGTTATTTAATGGTTCGAAAAACTTGCAAACTGCTCTGGTAATAACACGCCCTTAGAGTGCAGTGCTTCAAAGCTCCTTCATTAAATGCTAAATTAAAGACATATATCTTTCTCTGAGAGAGCTTCTAGCACTAAGCTAAGCATTATTCTCTAGTGTTAAAACAATAGTTGCCTCGGGCAAATATTCTATAGGCTTGGAAACCGCAATATTCCTGTAATTTCTTCAAAAACGTATCAGCCATCAAAATCACTCGCTATTTCGTTACTAGATTTCGTGTAAGCTATTGAGGTTGTTCTCTTGACGCAATTTTCAGAAGATTTCCTTAAATGCCCTTCGACCCTACCCACGAGATGGTCAAAAAATGAGGTCCGTACAAAACTCTATATATGAAATGCCCGTCACGCAGTTTGCATTTATCTCAAAACATTAATGTTCAATGATAACATATTTTGTATTTAGGCTCCAAATAAAGTGCTTCGCAACATAACAGCTTATGTTAATATGACAGGAGTCGGATCGGAAAATTATATAAATCCAATATTATTCACTATAAATATGTTAATTTTATTTTTTTTTTTTTAAATATTATGATATTTGGATTTGTTAGTTTTGATGGGTTCATTGGAATACCATTTTTATAAGAATCAAATAGTATTGTTATAACATAAAATAATCATTCTAAAATTATGCCTAATATTTTTTTCACGAAATCTTTATAATATGGGGTACTTGCAAATTCATTGTACGATCACGCCATCAATTAATAATTTACGATCTTGTCTCGAAAATATTTATTTCATATCTACAATACTTTTTATCAGATAAACATTACTGACTAAAGAACGAAAAATTTTATTGATAACATCACATTACGTAGCATCTCCCATAGCATAAGTTCAAGAAAACAATATTTGGTATTGGTACGTCGAAATGAAGTGTTTCATAATGTAACAGCATATTGTTAACGTGTTATTGTTAACATGAGAAGGAGTGGGGGTTTAATAAAGGTAAAAACTAAAAAAATTAAAATATGTTGGTTAATATTCAAGATAGAGAATAAATGTATATAACAACATTTTATAGGCAACTAAATGTTCAATAAGTTTGTTCCTATATTTATATTTATTTCTTCTATTGAACTCTTTGCCTTCTGGATTTTGTTTGAATTTAATTTTTTTACCAGAGTTCTAATTTTATAAAGGAGTATCGGTGTGGTGTAGGTCAGCTGTCGTAGCAGGTCTTCTTCCTTCTTCTGTGATGGTAATCCATAAACTGAATGATGCGTAAGTGACTGAATTATTGCTGGTATATTTGAAATATGAGGTCGTAACATTGCGTGAAGGTGTCAGAAGCTGACATAAAAACTATATTGATCTAATACTTCTTTGTTGTTTTTTTTTCTCCTTTTATAAACGTCAAAAGTAAATAATGTTTAGATTTTATCTCGAGCGGGGCATTTCGTTCTGTGGTATCTGATTTTTGTTTTTATTGGTTCGCGTGATAGAGATGAGATGGGTAATCTATGATGGGGCAGTGGTGCCAACCCAATTCGGCTAAATAACACCCAGCATACATCTCCCCGCCCGATTCCTGATTGACCTGTGGGACGTTTAATTAAAACACAAACACACACACACAAAAAAAGAACCTTGACGGGATGAGGGGTGGGGGTCTCTGGGTCAAGCAGCGGTAGCTTTATGTAGAATAACTGTTGGTATAAATCATATTTTTGGAAGGGGTGGTGGGGGTTTGCTAGTGCGAGTTAGGGGGGTTGTAAATCACCATCAAATATAGCGCCAGCATCATATATGGCCCTATGGTTAAAGTGATGTTTTTATTATTGGAAAGCCACCTCGAGCCGGGCCCATTCATAACGTTCCATCGGAATTGTCTTTATGAGTACTCCCGCCTCCATTCGACAGCCGGCCCACACTATATCCTCATACGAACCGAGCTTTTCAAACTCATACAACTATTTATCTGTATTCGCCATCTTTTATATTTGCCTGTGTGTGTCAGTGTTACAATACAAGATATTTATCTCTTGTTCTCATTACAACATGATCTCTTGAATGGTTAATATTTCTTCCTTTTTCCATTGAAAAATTCAAATTGTTTTTCACAAATTCCTCAGTGAAACAGTCAAAACGATCAAAGTCCATTAACCAAAGAGAAAACTGAAACTTTTTTTAATTATCATGATCTTAAAGGCTACGCCTTGTATAGGTGCAACCATTGTGCTCTTTTGGGAGCTGTTCTTTTCATGTTACTATTCTCACCGAAATCCATAAGATTCTCGATGTCTTCAAAATAGGTCTTCCTATGCCTCTTCCTCTATGCCCAAGAAACTTACCTTCAAATATGTTTGTAATGAAGTCGTTGTGCCTTATGATATGCCCTAGAAGTTTCACTATTCTTTTTTTCCATGGCCTTAAATAAGACATTTGCTCTCACTTACCTCATTTAGAACGTCCTTGTTGGATTTTTTTTAGTCCATTATTTTCTAGTAATTCTACGCCAGCTCCACATTCCCATTGCTTCCAATCTGTTATATTCCCGTTTTGTGGAGAGTCCAACTATCGCTTCCGTGAAACAGTACACTAAAGACATACGAGAGACTTTGCAAACATTTTATTGGTAACCATGCTTATATACTTACTAGCTAAAATATTTATTTTGCTTTGGGAGGCTTGTTTAGCAAGTGCTATTCTTCTATCGACTTCAGCTCTACTATCATTGTGTTCAGTGATGATGCTCCCTAACTAACCAAACGCTTCACTTTTTAAGTACAATGTTTCCAATTCTAATATGTATATTTGGCTTTATTTCTTCTCTACAACCAAAACTTTTGTTTTATGAGCATTTATGTTGATTTCAAACTGACCCAGAGCGTCCTTTAGAACTTCCAGCATTCTATTCGTCTCCACTTCAGAATTCAAGTCCGAAAACTATAAGAACCCCTGCGTGAAAGACTTATGAGGATGCTTTTTGAGTGAAATTTAAAAATGTTACTTACAAGTTTCTAATCTGAAAAGTTATTTATTCAGCGATTTTTCCGAGTAATGAAATGTTTTCATGCTGTTTTTATATTGCTCCTTAGACGCTTCAAATTTGAAGTCTTAAAAGCCAGCCATCTGTTTTGTTAAGGTGCATTATCCTTCATAAAGTCCTTTTTATATATTCGTTGATGGTAAATGGTTGAATATGGGCTCCTTCGAAGCGGGGGGTGTTACTCTTAAGGAAGAGCAGTGGGGGAGGGGTTTATATTCCAGGGGATGTGAGGAGAACGGGGGGATGGGGAGGAAAGCTTTTATAAAACTTATAAAAACGGCGAAGAAACGGGCGTCGGTTGAAGACTTCACTAATGGCCTCCGATCTCGCCCCCCGGATACTCAGTCATTACGAGGAGCATTAGCTCTCCCAGTGTCCGACTCACCCTCGGCGAATAATGAATAAAAGAATCATAAAGGGGGCCCCGGCAAGGAGGTTGTCAACTTTTTAGGGGGTAACATAACCACAGCCTTGTTATAACCATACTTTTAGTACGCACCGCATTAGGCCGTTGTAGCGGCAATACCTCATTTTATAGGGTCCTTTAGACACTCTCTAAGTGGAACGGGTCCGACTTTCCTTAGAACATTTTTTATCATTATAAGTGCTTTAATCATGCTACAAACTTGTTGGGGTTATTAATTTCGTCATCTTTCAAGTGTACGTAGCTTGATGTTGGTTTGGTATTCCAGAAAATATTTTGGTCATAGCTACGCACATTGGTTAATTTCATTTTTAGAGAATGGCGTTCGGACTTAATGTCGCCCCAGCTAAGTTCCAGGCAATGCTGGACAAAATGCTTGCAGGAATTGATGTAGCTTGTCTCCATATGTTCTATGAATGAAACCCCGTGATTGAGTCGAACTAGATTTCACATTTGGTGGCCGACATTTGACCAACATATAGATGAGTTTGTAAAGGTCTGCAAATTGTGTCAGAAAGGAAGACCCCCTAGATCTTGATCTACCACTCCATTCTTGGGCTATTCCATCGGAACCTTGGTCAAGGCTGCATTTAGATTTTGCAGGACCCTTCGAAGGGAAGTACTGGCGCTATTGGTGATTGACGCAACAACTAAAGGCTTGAAAAGGGCTCACAGTTTACATCTACCATGTTTCGCCAATTCTGGGGCCGTCAATGTTTCGGGTCAGAATAAATCTGGTTGTTGTTCTGTCATTCCAGATTCATGCAAACAAAAATTGCCAACTTGGCAAAACTTACCAATGTCTAGACTCAGGTTTTGGTCTTTCTCACGTTCCTCAATTACTCCAAGGCACGATGTGCGTTAAATCTACTGTTCTTTTATATTCATACCAACTAAGTAATGCCTATAGTTTGTAGATTACTGACAACCTTGATCTCAATAAGTTTTGCACTCGGGTTTGAATAGCTTCCAACATGCCTAGTACTTCTGGCTAATGTCATTGTTATTAGTTTGTTATAACACGGAGAAATCAAAGGGAAAGCACTCCTCCTCGTCCTTGACGTCATCGCACTACGTTTTGGCAAGTACCTCATCTAGTATTGAAAACAACATTTGGTATTTTAGCTTCAAATAAGACGGTTCATCGTATAACAAAGTATAGTATGTATTACATGAGTAGAAGAGGGGGTTTACTGAACGCTGAAAATTAAAAAAATCTGAGCTAATTTTTAAGATAGAGAATAAATCTATATAACAATATTTTTAGTTAATTTAATTTGCAATAAGATTAATTATATACAATTTTTCGATCCGATGCTTTGTAACGGTGATATTTCGAAATCCCACCACCTCCTCCACTGGTCAATTTCAGTCATTAACGAACTTAATTCTGAGTTGGTATTCTGGCACGTGGAAGTGACTTCTAATGTAGGTAGGATGAAAGAATTGGCTACGCGTCCACTATAACATGTTATAGTGGAAGCGTAGCCAATTATTTCATCCTACCTTCAACGAACATAACCTTTAGTTTTGAATGAAACTTTTATATATCGAGTTTGTGACAATCAAAGAAAAATTGCGACCGCTAGTGTGATCACAGACAATTATATATAGAGAGAATATTGCCTTGATACTGGTTTGTAGATAAGCAAATGTAACTGGTTGCTGGGATTGTGAGTTTCCCATAGCTCCACGGGAAAACAGCTATACAGGAAGGGGAATGCTTCTCTTATTTTCCTGATGGTTAATTTATGTAGTTAAATCTATTAGAGAGAGAGAGAGCTTGACTCCTGCTAATATTTCAGTGTGACGGGAAATGTCAGGAGCAAGGCCTATTTCTTCCCCTCTCTCTCTCTCTTTTTCTACCGCCGACCCTCCTCTTCTTTCTACAACGAGCACTCTTTCCTTCTTTTTCCCTCCATCTATAGGCTCTGCCGATAGCATCTACAGGCTCAATACTTGTTGGCCAAACCTTACAGAACCTTATAGATTTTTGTATTCTGTGTCCAAAATATTCCAAATTTTCAGTTATCAACTTATCAATACTGGAAATTCATAAACTGAGAGCTAAGCAACCTGATTGGGATAATCCTATATGTTGGCTTTGCAAAATATTACATTATTAATGATATTAGGAACTAGAGCGCTGATAAGGTGAGATAACGGATTGCAAATATATTTGATCGTTTAGTACGTGTGTCTTGTGAGTATGGTATGTCAGTTAATGCTCTAGCAGTCGCAATTTTCGTTTTATCGTTACCAATCTCGATATTAAACGTTTTATGTAAAACTAAAGATCAAGTTCTTTAATAGCTGAAATCCTGGGAAGGGAGGGGTTTAGAGGCGAAACTTCGAAAATTCAAAATTTCTCCGTTATTATGCGTCGGTTCGAGAAATTGTATATAACCAATCCTATTGCACATTTAATGATGTATAATAGTTATTTATTATACAAGTGACGAAAGTAGATCATTTTACAACTCGAGTGAAACGTTTACCCACACGAGCGAAGCGAGTGTGTTAATTTCACGAGAGTTGTAAATTCTACTTTCGTCACGAGTGTAATATTAAATTTTTTCTGTAATCGTGTAATACATGATCAGATCTAACCAGAATATGAACAAAATTAGGATGTTGTGAAGATTGTGAAGGTTATAAGCATGGTTGTGAAAGGTTATAAGCATAGTTATAAAACAACTAGTGATGATTGTGAAGTAGTGCAGTTATAAACAAGTGCAGGTTATAAACAAGGAAGGTAATTATTATTATATTTAAATTTTAAAATATATTGATTATTTCCACCCATAATTCATTCACATTTCAATTTATTTTGTTAAAATAAATTCTTACAATGTTAAGAAACATTTAAAAGCATTTAATTTCCAACTTCAAATTATTTTTTAATTTATACTTATTACTAATTAAGAAGGCAATTCACTTTCTTCACAAGTGAAGAAAGTGATTACTTTCTTCACTCTATTGCAAAATGTTTCACTTTCTTCACTCATTTCAGTTTAGTAATGTTACCATTATTCAACGATTACAGAAAAATGTTATTATATGCATTTTTTCTGTATCATAATAATAACTGAAGTATTTGGATTTTATTGTTTTCGGCTTTTAGTAAACACCCACTCCTACTCATGACATATTAAAATTAAGCTGTTATATCATGAACTACTTCATTTCATAAATACCAAATATTGTGTTCATTGAACTTTTAGTTTGTGGGATTCTTACAAATACGTTCAGTATGGTTCATATGAAATAAACATTTTCGAGACAAGATCTTAAAATCTTAATTGATTACTTGATCGGAATTTACATGAATCCGGTATAAAAAAGTTTTCATGAAAACAATATTTGGCATTTAAGCTTAAAATAAGTAGTTTCATGTTATTACAGCTTGTTCTTATTATGACATGAGTAGGAGTGGGGGTTTACTAATGGCTTATAACTATGAAATCCAAATATCTCGGTTAGTTTTCATATTTGAGGGGGAAAAAAATATAACAACATTTATAGAAAATTGAATTTACTATAAGATTGGTTCAATACAGTTGTTCGATCATACGTATAATGAGGGAGATATTTTGAATTTTCGAAATTCTCTCCCACCAGTCCGATTTTAGACGTGAACTTACTTGATCTTTAGTTTTGCAAGACATGACTATATATCGAGTTTGCTAGCTATCAAACAAAAATTTTGACTGCTAGAACGGTATCCGTCAAAGAAATACGCATACACACACACACACACACACACACACACACACACACACACATATATATATATATATATATATATATATATATATATATATAAAAAATTGTAACCTCTGTCTGTACATTGATTTTTTTCGAGAAATTTCATTATAACTGTTGGTGTCACATGTCATAGACACCATAACTGCATTTTGTTTCTTTGGTGTCTGCTTGTTTGTTTGTTTGTTTGTTTGTTACCTTTTCACGCATAAACGGCTGAACCGAATTTTATGAAACTTGGTATGTATATTACTACTAACCCAACTTAGACTTTAGGCTATATTAATATCCTCTGAGACGAACAGGAGTGGGGGTTATAAGGGAAGCCAGAAATTAAAAATAGCGATATTTCGTTTCGTATTGGTTTTTCGGCAAATATGAACATAACAAAAGTTGTTTGTTTTGTTATTAAGAGTAACTTTTGTTATATACTCTTTCGTCATATACCGAAGTATAAATGCGTTAGACGCTAAAAATTATAGCGGAAGTGAACAATTTTATTTGGGACAAAAGACCCAACCGAAATAAATAAAACTCGGTATATGTATTAGCACTAACGCTTTCATTATATCAAGCCATACCAACATTTCTAGGGACGGGCAGGAGTGGGGGTTATAAGAGAAACCAGAAATTAAAAATAGGGATATTTCGTTTCCTATTGGTTTTTCGGCAAATACAAACATAACAAAAGTTGTTTATTTTGTTATTTAGAGTAACTTTTGTTATATACACTTTTTTCGTATAACAAAGTATAGATGAGATATACACTAAAAAGCAAAGCGGGATCCGACAGTTTTATTTGGCACTAACGATTGACCCCTACTTAACAAAGCTCGGTATGTCAATTAGCATTAATTCTTCCATAATTATAAGTTATATTAAAATTTTTAGGTTCGAACGGGAGTGGGGGTTATAAGGGTGGCCTAAAATAATTCAAATCTATGCATAATACACTAGAGACGGGAAATATGACTATGGAGGACAGTGAAGTCTTACATAACTAATTAATTTTATTATTAACGAATCCACAGCAACGGCGGGTATAAACCCTAAATACTGGGGTAAAGGTCAAAATTTAGTGCAAAGTAAAGCCTTGCCAAAAAATACCATCACCATTCAGCCTCAAATGAATTCCCAGGCGAAGCCGGATATCTCAGCTAGTTATATATATGTCATTTTGAACGGAGCTCATTTCGTCATCTCCATGTTGGGATCCATGGACATTTGAGGAAATTTTTCGAAAATCGCCATCATGAGTACCTCAATAGCTGATTTCCCTTAGGGGTTGTCTATCATCATCTTGTTCAAATTTCATCGAGGATTACCCGAGGGTTGATACAAGAGGTAATTCAGTGAAGAACCCTTGATGATGATGACGAGTATCCTTCCTTAAGTAGAACAGTGTTTTAATAACAGTCTCCATTTATCAAAGTTGTAATTAATTTTTATTAACGCTTCTCCCTCTCGACACTCCATCTTCCGATTGGATACTCCTTTTCACTTTCATTTTCTTAATTGCTCTTCTTTAATATTCTGATTGTTGTTTTCTCTTCCTTTTTTTTTCCTGTATTGGATTTTATGAATTGATGGATTTTTACAGTTAGTTACTGTTAGTGTTGTAGTTGCTTATATTTCTACTCTGCACTGTCAAGAATTATTCTCATTGCAAACAATTTATTGTTTTCAGATTTCAACGAAATTTGTTTGTTTTAACCCTTCCTGAATCCTCGTCGTCTTCTTTCCGAGGCGATGCCTGTACATAACCCGCTTAACTCCTTAGTATATTGAAATATAATAATATAATAAAAGTCCGTCACGCAGGGGCTGCGTAAACTAAGCAGATTTCCCTCGTGAAGTTTAGTAATAGATAAATCTACATACTGGTGGACATATTTGCATGTATCTCGTATATCAAAGGTCTCTCAATGCAATTTTTGGTATTCAATATTCAAATAATGTGATTTATTATGTAGCAGAGTATTTTTTATGTAACATGAGTAGAAGTGGCGGTTTGCTGATGGCTAAAAACTGAAAAATGCAAATATCCCCGTTAATATTCAAGATAGTGAATAAATGTATATAACAATATTTATAGTATATTTAATTTGCAATAAGATTGGTTCTATACAATTGTTCGATCCGACCTGTGGTAACGGAGATATTTCGAATTTTCAAAAATCCTCCCCTCTAAACCGCCCCTCCCCCTTGCCCGATTTCAGCTGTTAACGAACTAGATCTTTCTTTTTACATAGTACGACTAAATATCGAGTTTGGTAACGATTAAACAATAATTGGGACCGCTAAAGCGGTAACAGACAAATATATATATATATATATATATATATATATACAGTTACAGTTTTGAACGGACCTCATTTTCGTCATCCCCTGGGTAGGATCGATGGTTATTTGAAGAAAAGTGTTGACAATCCCGTCATGAGTACGACCTCAATAGCTGATTTCCCTAATGGGAAGTCTGCTAAGAAAGTGTATTTCCAATATTCTTCGGAAACGGCTGTGAAGCCAAGTTCGTTCGACAAACGTTCTTTTGACAAATGTCTGTTTTACAAAATGTCTTTAGACAAAGGTCATTATGAACAAAATATCTTTTGAACAAGGCAGTTTGCCTTACAATCCAATCGTTCCAACGCTACATCGCGTTGCTGATGAGTCACCGTACGACGAAAACGGTCAACACCAAAGTCCCACTTCTAACTCTAAAACTTAACTGTTACAAGTATGTTTCGGGATGCACTTTCAGTGCGTTGACATGTTTGGGATGACTTCGTTTCGATCTTTCGGATCCCTTCAGCTAGGCGCGTGCTACAGGTGAGCTTCCGCTCCAAGTGCTTGCCTAGGACAAAGCTGAGTTTAATGGAAATGTATTAAAGTGTTGACATATAATGTTTAGGGCTGTTGTAAGTTCTAGTTTTGCGCCTCTCATTTGATTAAAATCTACTTTTGGAGGGAGGCTAGAGAACCGGAAAATTCAAAAAAATTCTGAGCATTTGTGTGCAAGTTAAGTAGTTCAAAAACTTTTTTTGTTCCTGCGGAACTCTACCCTTTGAAGGGTAGAATAACCTCTTGAAAAAAAATAGGTTTTATATTTCCGAGTGAATATTGTTAAACCCGTAATAGATATAAAATGAAGTTTCAAATTGTTTGAAAACTGAGCAATCAGATTTTTTTTTTTTTCATATTTTTCAGAACAATTTTTCCCCCACTCAATTTAAAATTTTTTTTATAATGAAGAATATATATTAGCAAAATTATCGAAAAATTCAACCATATATGTAAATACACACACATATTAAGCTTAAATGCCAAATATTGTTTTCAAAAGACCGTTATTATACGAGATACCTGCTATTATGTTCTGTTGATCCCCCCCCCCCCGTCTTTAGTTCTTGGATTACTAAGATTTGAGCGATTGAGATGAAAACTACTACGATTCATATTCAGATTTTTTTCAGTAATTGGTTTTCTTTTCAGTAAAGATTATTTCTATCTATGTGTTCAGCTGCGAGAGGTTGGCTGACCTGTTTGTTTAGAATTCAGATGCATTCCGTTATGGAGGTTATTAGAATGAAAATTGGCTGAGAGATTTCTAATTTGTATTATTTGTTTACGGAGCCAAACATTTTATTTACCGGAACTCAGCCAATGAAGAGTGAAATAGAAATTAAAGACAATGTTATGCTACGTTAGACATGTTTGAAAATAGACCTGAAAAGAAGTAGTGGTATGTAGCGAGTGTGTGTGTGTGTGTGAGAGAGAGAGAGAGAGAGAGAGTGAGAGAGAGAGAGAGAGTGAGAGAGAGAGAGAGAGAGAGAGAGAGAGAGAGAGAGAGAGAGAGAGAGAGAGAGAGAGAGAGAGTGAGAGAGAGAGAGAGAGAGAGAGAGAGAGAGAGAGAGAGAGAGAGAGAGAGAGAGATAGAGGGTGAGAGTGAGAGAGAGCCCCCCCCCGTGTTTGTCGGTGTGAAGGATAGGATGGTAGATTGAATTGTTTGCCAATGAATCGAGAACCTAATAGTCCATCAGGAGAGAGGATAATTGGCAAGCTCAGTCCAGCAGAAAGGAAGCAGGGCTTCTGCACCGCTTGCACCATTTCTGCTCTGACACACTCACCGCAGATCGGCCAGCAAACACTGCCTATCTATCTCTATCTCTCCTTTTTACAGAACCACCTTTGCCGACTCAGTATTAATCCGTTGACAGCCCTAAACCACTCTGATTAGGCTGTTGCGCTTTTCAACGCTCCTTTTATCTCTTGTAAACGGTTCTCTCGGTAGCCAACCGTTAATACGTTAATGTTACTTCCTACACTCTTTATTGGCAAGTACTCTGAGAAATCGTTCATCTATCCAATACTTGCATATTATCGTGAAATATAAGTCCGTCACGCAAGGGCTCCGTCAAATAACAAGATTACCCATGTGCTGGTATAACTACACTGATTTTCACAAAAACACGGCACTGCACTGGTCTTCACAAAAGTACGGCACTGCATTGATCTTCACAAAAACATGGCACTGCACTGGTCTTCGCAAAAGTACGGCACTGTACTGATCTATACAAAAACACGGCACTGCACTGGTCTTTGCAAAAACACGGCACTGCACTGATCTTCACAAAAACACGGCACTGCACTGATCTTCACAAAAACACGGCACTGCATTGATCTTCACAAAAACACGGCACTGCATTGATCTTCACAAAAACACGGCACTGCATTGATCTTCACAAAAACACGGCACTGCATTGATCTTCACAAAAACACGGCACTGCATTGATCTTCACAAAAATACGGCACTGCATTGATCTTCACAAAAATACGGCACTGCACTGATCCGCCTCCATTTTCTTCCTACTTCATAAATATGTGATTAACTATGCGTAATTTTTTAAGTACGTAATTTTCGCTACAATATTCTACTACCCGACTCATTATAAGGGGGATATTTTGAATTTTAGAATCCCCTCCCCCTCTAAACCCGGTTTTCTATTTCATATAGCCCTATTTCAATTATTCACGACTATGAACTTCAGAGTTGCATGAAACGGTTAAATATCGATTATGCCATAGATCAAATAAAACTTTTCGAGACAAGAACGTAAAATATTAATTGATTTCGTCATCAAACAACGAATTTTCTCGCATAGGTCTCCTGTATACAATATTTGGTATTTGGGCTTAGAATAAAGTCGTTCATGATGTATCAGCTTATTTTCACTATGTCGTGAGTAGGCGCGGGGGTTTACTGAAGGCCGACAACTGAAAAATTCTAGTAACTCTATTGATATTCATGATAGAGGAAATATGTGTATACCAACATTTATAGGTTATTTAATTTTCACGAAGGTTGGTTATATACATTCTGACTTAATTAGTTTTTCGATCTGACTTTTTATAACGGAGAAGGTTAAAATATTTACACCTCTCACTGGCCCGATTTCAGCCATTAACAAACTTTATCTTTATGTTTACATTCAATATAAAGTTTGGTAACGATCAAACAAAAATTGCGACCGCTAGAGCGCTAATAAAGGAATTTTATACATAATTTTGAACGTACCTCATTTTCGTCGTCTCCTGGGTAGGATCGATGGACATTTGAAGAATGCTAAAATAGTGATGGCGTTTTCCAAATGTTTTTTTTTCTTGCTGAAGTGGTTAAGTGGAAAAGACGGAAAACTATTACGTGAACCATCATCTAACAATTTGCAGATTAGTCCCGCAAAGCGGATGAAATTAAATATTCATTCGTCTGTATTGTCCTAGATTGCCGTTTGCATAGTGGCCGCTGTTCCCTGATGAGATATTTCCCTAATACTTCCATTTTCCTCTTTACTTTGAGTAATTTCCACTGGAATCAGATGTAATGGGATTAATTCGCCAAGTCTGAATAAATGAATTGGAAGATTGAATGACTCGAAAGTGGGGAGGAAGAAAATGCCGGTTTGATGAGGATTATATGGCGAGGAGGCGGAATGTGCTCTTGGCACGAACCCAGGCTTCCTGGGCCAGCCTTGTCTTCCGTTTGAGCACTGTCTTATTTATCAATGTTATCAAGGATTTCGGCATGTTTTCTCATCGTCTCTTCTAGAGGAAACCACAATTGACTTTTGTCACCCAGGGATAAAATCTGTAGTGGGGCTAGACCTAGGAAACCACAATTGATAATTGTCACCCAGGGATAGACGGAGCCCGCCCTCCCCAAGGTCAGCAGGAAGCCCCCGCTGTGTAGCCCTTGGATAAGGGAACCGTAGGTCCTTAATCGGCTTTACTGTTCCGGGCAGGCGACCATTCCGGCCTCAGGGGGTAATTCGCTTGCGGCTTACTCAAAAAGTCCGTCACGCAGGGGCTGCGTAAACTAAGCAGATTTCCCACGTGAAGTTTTACAATAGAGAAATCTGCCTAATAACAACTGTAGTAGTAAGAAACCTCTAAACCTAAAAAACATTATTTAAGGGCGGTAATAACCCAGTAGTTTCCTGAGCCCCAAAAAACAGTTAACCTAAACCTCTAAACCTATTCACGCGGGAACGTATAGTTAATGGAAAACGGCCGAGCCAGAGCTCTCAGTCGGAAACTCCGAACATAGCCTATTGGTGAACGCACACGCAGAATACAAATGCAAAAATCTCGGTTTAATATTCAAGATAGAGAATATAATGTATAGAACATTCTTTTATAGTTAAAATTTAATTTGCAATAAGATTTGGTTCTATACGAAAAATCTTTTGACATCCGACGTTATAGTTAAAACGGAGATATTCTCGAATTGTCGAAAATCCCTCCCTCCTAAACCCCCCCACCCCTCCCACTGGTACCCGATTTCAGCCGTTAACCGAACTTGATCTATCTAATTTTTAGCATAAAACAGCTTTAAATATGAATGTTTGGTAAGGGATCAAAACAAAAATTGCGACGAGCTTAGAGCGGTAACAGACAAAAAATATATATATTATATATATATATAATTATATATAATTTTTATCCAGTTTATGAACGGGACCTCATTTTCGTCATCATACTTGGTAGGATCGATGAGACATTTTGAAGAGAAGAATGTCTACGAAAATTCCGTCATGAGTACAACCTCAATAGCTGATTTCCCTTAAGGGAAATCTGCTAAAATGGACTAAGGGCTGGGTGGTGTCCGGAGTGGAGGCTTGCCTTCATCTGCCGGTCATAGACGTAGTGGTCGTGCTGTTCGACGCACGGAGGCGGAGGGCCAGGTAAACTGGTACATGTCGTCTGTGTGCTGGAGCTAGGTAGTGGGCAATGCCCACCCCTGGGATCGCGTTCGCATGCTCAGTGACATACGAGGAGGACGTATGTACGTGGGCATGCGTGGACGATTCCTATCTGTGTTCCCAAATAGGATGTGTGTTAGGTGCGGGGGATGAAGGCTTCACGGCTAGGAGCCCCCGTTCTGTTTCCACTCCTCTATGGCCTACACAATGTCACCCAGGGATAAAATCTGTAGTCTGGCTAGACTTAGGAAACCCCAATTGATAATTCTCACCCGGGGATAAAATCTGTAGTGTGGCTGGACCTAGGAAACCACAATTGACAATTGTCATCCTTTATTTTTTATCCCACCTCTGCCCCCTCTGTACCTTTGGGTTTCCCCATACCAGGGATCTCCATTTAATGAGAGATATAAAATTTTGAATAGATAAATTGGGCCAGGTAACTTAGCCTAACTCACCGAGCGCGGCTAAGCATAAAAGTGTCACCCGGGGATAAAATCTGTAGTATGGCTAGACCACCCACAGTGTTGCAAAAATATGTTGGATACCACAAACACAAACAAAAGGACTCTCCTGTACGAGCTTCCAAGTTTAGCGGTGTTTCTAAGACCGCTAGAATTTAGGGAATACATTTCAGTCTCAAAACATATTGGTATCTCAGATCCGAAGCTATGACCAAATAAAAAGTCCGTTGCGCAGGGCCTGCGTTAACTAAGCAAATTTCCCACCTGCTGGTATGAAACATTAAGTGAAAAAGAAAGTTCTAATAACTCGCTTAAGACTTGTGTTATGAAAAAATGCATAGAACAACACCTGTAGACCATCATAGTTTAACAACATTGTTTCTTTAACATTTTACAGTCCGACAGATAACGGTGATATAATGAATTTTTGAATCCCCCATTTCAGCCATTAATGAATAAGATCTTTATTGTTAAAAGAAGCAGTTAAATATCAAGTATAGTATAAAATAAACAAACATTTTCGAAGTAAGACCGTAAAATTGTGCTTTACACAGTAAAGGTTCAATGAAAACAATATTTACCAATTTAAGCTTTAAATAAAGTGGTTCATAACATAACAACTTTTATATATAGTGTTGAACAAACGTTATTTTCATCATCTCCTGGGTAGGATCGATGCAGATTTGAAGAACTTGTTCTAAATTCGTATAATGAGTACAACCTCAATAGCTTATTTCCCTTGAAGGAAATCTGCTAAAAGTGAGAATAAAACTGACAACACCGGGACTTGGTTGGTATTTATACTTCCGAAAAATATTTGAATTAATTTGCCGAAACTTAAAATTCATAACTCAGCTTTTCATTTAATAAAATCTAATTAGAAATTCAAGAAAGATAAGAACATGATTTTCATTCAGGCTTATAAAATACGTGATTTTATTATTAATGAAATTTTATCATTAAAATTGTTCATTAAGTCGAAGTAGAAAATTGCTTTATTTGAAGAAACAATTATAATGCTTTCTCCAATATGGTTTTAATTCTATTCACGTTGTTAATAACTTGATTAGCGTTATTCTTTATTGATGGATTGTCATGGTTGGGGGTCGGTATAGGCAAAATATGCTGAATGGTGCCAACGTTTCAGTCGTATTTCCAGGCCTTCATCAGGGCTGATGGTGAAGAGGGGAATGCCTGCTGCATTTATCTATACCTATTAAACTGATCTGGTGTTTTAAATGATTTTGCTTATCTGCTATAGACAAATATATATATATATATATATATATATATATATATATATATATATATATATATATATATATATATTTTAACGATCTAGCTGTCGCAATTTTTATTTAACAGTTTACTGCCCATCCCGCCTCTTGGCGTGAAGCGCGGCGAAGAGGGGATGCCCGTCACGCAAAAAGGGCGGCAACGGTTCATACCGCGTTCCACGAGTTAGTGTGACTCGCATCTGCCTGAGAGCGTTGTATCGCACTGGCCTCGCGCCAAATTTCAAATTTTGCTAACGCTCTCGGGCATGATGAGTACCTAAGATGGAAATTCCTTCCTAGGTGCCCGTCACGCCCAAAGGAGTAATTTTTATTTCCTCCCTTTTTTAATCTCCACATTAGATTTGCAACAAATATCATTGGTTTTTTTTTTAAATATTTATGCATATTTCAAGTCAAATAACTCGAAAAATGAAATGGGCCTCCAACCAAATTCACTTATTTTTTTGGGCAGTCAAACTGTTAATCGGTACCATACTCAATATTTAACGGTTTATGTAAAATTTAAGATCAAGTTCATCAATGGCTGAATCCGTGGGAGGCCGGCTTAGAGCGGGGGAATTTTGAAAATTTAAAATATCTCCTTTATTATGCTTCGAATCGAGAAAAAAATATAGGAATAATATTATTGCAAATGTATTGTTCTATATATTTTGTTATGTACATGTTTTCTGTATATTGATTACTAATCGGGATATTTTCATATTTTATTTTCGGTCATCAGTAAACCCACTCTCCTACTCATGCCATGTTTACAATACCGAACTAAAGAAAACTTGGTATGTGAATTAGCAATAACTTCTTCATGATTACTAACTGTATCAACATTTCTAGGGACAAGCAGTAGTAAGGGTAGCCTGAAAATAAAAATTTATTTTCCTATTGGTTTCTCGGAAAAAAAAAAAATTGTTTATTTTGATATTTAATGAAACTATTGTTGTAAATACATTTGCAGATTTTAGATATGCGCGTATTATGACAAATGATGTGTTTTTAAACTTATGTAATAGTTCTAAATATGAGTATGATTCGGATTAGTGAGGTTATAAATCTCTGCCCCCCCCCACAGAATGTGTTATTTACTTTTTTCCAAAAGGAATGTAAAATATAAGTTCAGTTCGATTATTTAATTTTTATAATGTATTATTTAAACTAAGTCATGCAGAATTTGCACAACGCTTGACAGCGGAAGTTGTGTGGACTCATTCTTTCATTCTGCTATATATTACCTTTTTATACTACCTTATTTCCACCGATATGTTGACGTTATTGAAATAACTTTGTTCAGTCTATAACTATTAAACGTCGCTTGGATATGTTATTATGACAAAAGACAATATGTTTTTAAGCTCAATATGATTGTTTTAAGTGTTATTCTGGAAGCCTCGCCATAAAAATAGCATGATTATTCAGTCAACAATGATTTCTCGGTCATCGCCGATTACCTTAGCAAGTTGTTAATAAAAAAAGTCCGTCACGCAGGGGCTGCATAAACGATGCAGATTTCCGACGTGAAATTTTACAATAGAGAAATTTCCCAGGAGCCGACCAGTTTTTTTTTTTTTTTTAACGAATTTAGCCGATCTTATCTCGTCTGATTCAATTAATAAAAAGTCCGTCACGCAGGGGCTGCGTAAACTAAGCAGATTTCCAACAATAGAGAAATTTTCACGAGAGCCGAACAGGTAAAGAAGGAAACGGCCGACCTAGGTTTTGGCGGCAAAGTTACTCTAATCCGTTATTCGCCCAGATTTCATAAAATGCAAATATCTCGGTTAATATTCAAGATAGAGAATAAATGTATAGAACAATATTTATAGTAAATTTAATTTGCAATAAGATTGATTCTATACAATTTTTCAATCCGACAAATATCTCTGTTATTATATGTCCTATCGAAAAATTGTACAGAATATATCTTATTGCAAATTAAATTTACTATAAATATTGTTATATACATTTATTCTCTATCTTGAATATTAACCGTGATATTTGCATTTGTATTTAATCAGGGCGGCTAACGGACGAGTGACTTTCCCGCCAAAAGCTACTTCGGCCGTTTCCTTAACTGCTTGGCTCTCGTGAAATTTCTCTATTGTAAAACATCAAGTGGGAAATCTGCTTAGTTTACGCAGCCCCTGCGAGACGGACTTTTAATATTACTTAGAGTATTTGGTAGACTCTACAACACAGTCGCTGTATTTAATGAAATAAATGTAATCAAAGTTATTGCATTAGTTAGGAAAAGCTTCTCTTTTCCCTTCCACGAATAACTATTTCTGTTATTATATTGGTGTTACTTTTGTTATTTATTCAATCATTTCGGGCAAATAATTGAACACTCCATGACGAAATATATCAAATGAATAGAATTCTGAGAAATCCAGTCACTGTATAAAATACATTTTCCTGTTCAATTAAAAATAAATAATAGCATTTTAAATGTGCGTAATAAATCTATCATTCGAGTCAATATTTCAGATCATATACAATTCAAATGAAAAGTTAGATTAATTTAATTATTTGTACGTGAAAAAGAGGAAAAGCTATAATATGATTATGTTAATTGTAATTTCCTTTCCTTTTATTGTTAATTGATATCGTCACATCAAACATGGATTTCATCCAATTAAAAATTTATGCTTCCCAAATTCACTCCATTATGTATGGCTCTCTGAATTTTAATGAGTTCCACAAGCGTTTCCATGACACAAAGTAGCTTTCTCTTTAATTATTTTTTTATTAATTATATTTTAAATACCTAGCTTCCTCCCTGATTTCCACAGTTTTTTATTATTACCTTCAAATGCCTGAAATCGGTTCTAGGTTATTTTATGGCTTAATGCAAAGTGGCCCGCTGTCGCTTTTAGCGGATTTCCCTTAAGGGAAATCAGCTATTGAGGTTGTACTCATGGCGGAATTTTCGAAATTTTTTTTAAATGTCTATCGATCTTACTTAGGAGGTGACGAAAATGAGGTCCGTAAAAAGTTATATATATATTTGTCTGTTACTGCTCTAGGGGTCTCAATTTTTATTTGATCGATGCCAAACTCGATATTTAATCGTTTTATGTAAAACAAAAGTTCAAGTTCGTTAATGGCTGGAATCGGACCAGTAGGAGTGGGGGGGAGAGGGTAGAATTTTCGAAAAATCTCCGTTACTACAAGTCGGATCGAAAAGTTGTACAGAATCAATCTTATTGCAAATTAAATTCGATATAAATATCGTTATATACATTTATTCTCTATCTTGAATACTAACCGAGATATTTGCATGTTTATGAAGTCTGTGGTCGGGTATAGTTCGGATATTTCCGCCAGTACTCGGATCAAGTGGAAGCTTCTTCTAACCTTACCTTCGTTACTTTGCGATATTTATGCAAATACGTTCTGTTCATCCGCCCCCCCCCCTTCTTTAGTTCTTGGACTACTATAATTTGAGTTATTAAAATATAAATTATTCTTACAATTCAGAAGCCGTTTCAGTTGGGAATTTATTTTAATTAACTGAAAGATTTCTCATTACCGTTTGTATTTAATCACGGTGGAATTGTGTTACCAGTATGCAGATACCTCTATTGTAAAACTTGACGTGGGAAATCTGCTTAGTTTACGCAGCCCCTGCGTGACGGACTTTTACTGTTCCATTTAGTGTTATAAAGAAAAGTCCGTCACGCAGGGGCTGCGTGACCTTAGCAAATTTCGCACTTCATAAACCACGGTGGTGACTTATTCCTCATTCTTTTCATTAATTATCCTTTAATAAATGGGGCTTAAAATTTAAACCGGGCACAATGTGATTCTTGAGGCAGGTGCTTCGAGTAAAGATCGTCTTAATAAAAACAAAAATAATAATTCAGCTAATATTCGATTTCGTAAAGTATGGTATACAACCATAAAAGAGGCTAACATTTTTTAAAAAAAGTTTTTTAATTTATTATATGAACCTTTTAGTTATGTTTGTGCTGAATCCAAATCTTGGAGTTTTTTGTATCATCCATAGTTTTCGAGGAATCTGCATATTTGTTATATGTTACATAACCTCTATTCAATATGTGGGAAAATTAATGAAACGGTATTGTACATCATAAGCATAGTTTGTATTTACAGTAGGCTACTTACAACAATGTTATAATATACTAATACAGGTTTCACCTCGGAAAAGTAACTTTCTGTAGTTCTCGGTGAAGTGACCAACAGTGGTCCCCCGTCTTGTTCGTGTCTATTATCTATTAATTTAATAGATTAGCCCGCCTTGCTCTTCATTAACACCGCCCAAATTCTCCAGGAAGCAAGGTGACTAAAACGTCCGTCACGCAGGAGCTGCGTAAACTAATCGGAGTTCCCACGTGAAGTTTTACAATAGAGAAATCGGCCTAATAACGACAGTAGTAGTAAGGAATCTCTAAACCTATTCACGAGGGACGAACAGTTACCGAAACGGCCCGCACTAGCTCTCCGCGGAGAGTCCCGAATATAGCCGACACCTGCCGACCACACTCACACAATACAAATGCAAATATCTCGGTTAATATTCAAGATACATAATAAATGCATGGAACAATATTTAATTTTATTATTTAATTTTTAATATGATTGATTCTATACAATTTTTTGATCCGACGCATAATAACGGAGATCTTTCGAATTTTCAAAAATTTCAGCCATTAACGAACTTGATCTTTCTTTTTACGTAAACGCTTAAATATGAAGTTTGGTAACGATCAAACACAAATTGCGACCCCTAGAGCGTTAAAAGACAAATATATATATATATATATATTATATATATATATATATATATATATATGCATAGATTGATTGATAAATAGATAGAATTTTGAACTGACCTCATTTTGGTCATCTGGGTAGTATCGATGGACATTTGAAGGAAAATTTCGAAAATCGCGTCATGAGTACACCTTAAGGGAAATCTGCTAAAATCTAGGTGTTTAAAAAGTGAACTTTCAGGCTGTACTAACACCCTAAATTTTTAAACTCGTTTAACATATTAGTTCCTGAGCGTTTTTCATATCTCCAGAACTCTAAAACCTTCCTTGGTCTTTACTGGGTATGGCTGCATATCGTGTTCATCTTCCAGTTTTATCATGCTCAAAGTATTGGACGTTATACATAACTCTGGAATTAGAATATCAACAGGGCTTTTCGAGCAAGTACCATCAATAGTATTTATGTCGTAGCTGGAGATCCTCCACTGGATTGCAGGCGTAAGATGTTGTGTTTGAAATTTCTCACAAGGTCACTATCATTTAACAGTCCCTGTGTAAATACTTCTTTCAACAATCCACACCTACAGATTTAAAAACAAATAGAAAGCTTTTAATATTAATATTTTCATACAATGAAGACATTATTGACTTTCCCATTTACCCTCACAGAGGTGGTTGGCATTATTAGGATGATATATTTACTCCTTCATGTGCTTACCTTTTTTGTACTTTTATATTATGGAAAATATTTCTTTAATATCTGATTATTTCTCATATTCGTGCCTTGCCTAAAGAATGTCATAAACATGGGAAGTAAACAACTTAATGAATGACCTCAGATTATCAAAAAAAAGTCCGTCACGCAGGGGCTGCGTAAACTAAGCAGATTTCCCACGTGAAGTTTTACAATAGAGAAATCTGCCTAATAACAGCTGTAGTAGTAAGTAACCTATAAACCTATTCACGAGAGGGACGAATAATTACAAAAACGGCCGCCAGAGCTCACGGCGGAAAGTCCGAACATAGCCTGCCGAGCACATGCAGAATACAAATGCAAATATCTCAGTTAATATTCAAGATAGAGAATAAATGTATATAACAATATTTATAGTAAATTTAATTTGCAATAAGATTGATTCTATAATATTTTTCGATCCGACGTATAGTAACGGAGATATTTTGAATTTTCAAAATTACCCCCCTAAAACCCCCCCCTCCCACTGGTCCGATTTCAGCCATTAACGAACTTGATCTCTCTTTTTACGTAAAACGCTTAAATATGAAGTTTGGTAACGATTAAACAAAAATTGCGACCGCTAGAGCGTTAACAGACAAATATATATATATATATATATATATATATATATATATATATATATATATATATATATATATATATATATATAGATATATATATATATATATATATATATAGATATATATATATATTTTGAACGGACCTCATTTTCGTCATCTCCTGGGTAGGATCGATGGACATTTGAGGAAATTTTTCAAAACTCGCGTCATGAGTACGACCTCAATAGCTGATTTCCCTTAAGGGAAATCTGCTAAAACCAAACTTTAGCCAATTACTTGTACAAAACCCACTCAACTTACTGACTTCGACCACCAATAACACAGACTCTATCCAAATACACGGACGGATCCAAAGCTGAAAAAGGTACTGGGGCAGCGGCTATTGTAGGAGATGATGCATATGAAATAAGGTAACCTCAAAATAGCAATATATAAACCGCTGAATTGGGACTGTTACACATACAGACTACAACACATGACATCACTATGTACTCCGATTAACTAAGTTGTTTACGTCCCTTCAAAAACATTTAAAACACTCTTGTCATAGCTGTCTGTACTTACCGTCGTCACTGGCTGCTGGTCGAGTACAGCTGGCATTGTGCTGTAGATGCAAAGCACCGTCTTCATTGTCAGTCAAAAAGTTATACTGAGTTAGATGTCCGTTAGTCATTACGACGGTCTCCACCGACGGGTATCATTTATAACTGGCGGTTCTAACCCTTTATTTGAATTTACAACACTTATTATTCAGCTTATAGAATAATAGAAATTTCTTAACTATAGACAAAAGTGACAATGACGTGGATTCCACGACATGAAAACATTGGGCGTACAGACGACGTGGACATTTAATATAATTTTGAGCAATTTTAAGTAATTTAAATGTACTATTATGTAGGAATAACATAATTTTGTTATTAAATCTATTTTAAATTGTTGTCTTTATTACTAGTCTAATGTTTAATTCTTGCCTTAATTAGTGGTATTTAATATTTATTCGTTGTGTTTTAATTTTTTAATTTGTTAGTTTCGCTTTTTGTTATTTTTACATAATTTTGTTTTTATTTTACATTGTGAAACTTTGAGTCAAATCTCCTTTTTGCGGCTGCCCCTGTATAAATAAATAAAAATATAATTAGCCACTTTCCCATTTATTGGAGGTTCATGAATAGCCAGAATAAGTTAATCATCAAAATTAAATTTGAATGATTGCATTTATAAAGGAAGTAATTAGGAATAAATTTAGCTTATCAGTGGCGGAGAAGAAAATTTATTTTGATTGATAACAGTTTATGGCGGGGAGGAAAATGGGCTGGGGATGTACTCGCAAATTTGGGAGACACCGAAAAGCTCTCGCCGCTAACTGTCCTCTTTATAGGCTGTCAACCTTTTGGGGCCATGGCCTTTATCACTAACTACCGTTCAATATTTAACAACAAAAAAATGGATACCTCATATTTCATTTTATACACTTATATTTAAACTTAAATAGATGTACGTAGAGCGTTTTTATAAGTTGACAGGGGAAGATAATGGTTGAAAGAAGTTAAATAAGCATATTTCCCCAAGAGCTAGTATGAAACTTGTGATCTCATATCACGACGTCTTCGTTTTTCTATTTAATTATGTAAAAACCCATGAGTAGAAGAGGGGTGGGTGGCGTACTGAAGGCACAAAAGAGTACGAATAACTGGCTTGAGTTACAAAAAAAAAGTCCGTCACGCAGGGGCTGCGTAAACTAAGCAGATTTCCCACGTGAAGTAATACAATAGAGAAATCTCCATACAAGAGCCCAACACTTACGGCAAAGGGCCAAACTAGGTTTTGGCGGGAACTCAAAAATCCGTTACCGGCCCAAATTTAATAAAAATGCAAATATCTCGGTTAATATTCAAGATAGGGAATAAATGTATAGAACAATATTTATAGTAAATTTAATTTGTAATAAGATTGATTCTATACAATTTTTCGATCCGACGCATAATAACGGAGATATTTCGAATTTTCCGAAAATCGCCCCTCTAAACCCCCCCTCCCACTGGACCGATTTCAGCCATTAACGAACTTGATCTTCCTTTTTACATAAAACGATTAAATTCCGAGTTTGGTAACGATCAAACAAAAATTGCGACCGCTAGAGCGTTAACAGACAAATATATATATATATAAAATTTTGAACGGACCTCATTTTCGTCATCTCCTGGGTAGGATCGATGGACATTTGAAGAAATTTTTCGAAACTCGCGTCATGAGTACGACCTCAATAGCTGATTTCCCCTAAGGGAAATCTGCTAAAATGCATAGATCAAAAATTGTAGAAAAGCAAAAGTTTAAAAAAATTGGTTCTACCCCCCTTCTAAACCACCATCATTCCAACGTCGATTTCAGCCAATAATAATTATGGTCTTTAGTGTTGACTGAAACTGCTAAATGTCGAGTATGATATAAATCACATAAACGTATTAGAGTAAAGAACGAAAAATCTTACTTCATGACGTCATCACTTGACTTAATTTGCATGTGTCTCACAATGTGCCTATGAAACCCATATTTGGTATTTAACCTTGGAATGAAGTGGTTCATGATATAACAGGTTATAGTTAATATGACATGAGTAGGAGTGGGGGTTTACTGAGGGCCGAGAACTAAAATATGGAAATATCTCGGTTAATATTTAATATAGATAAAACATGTATAAGTATAACGACAATTTTAGAACATTATATTGATTCTATATAATATTTGATCAGACGCATTTTCGAAATTCTTCACCCCTAAACCCCACCGTCCACTGGTCTGGTTTTAAACATTAACGAACTTGATCTTCATTTCAACATAAAACATTTAAATATCGAGTTTGGTGACGATCAGACAAATACTGCGACCGCTAGAGCTGTAACAGACACTCTCACACACATAACGGACCTCATTTTGATCACCTGGGTAGTGTCGATGGACATTTGTAAAAATTTTTCGTAAAACCCTCCATGAGTGCTGGTTTTCGCCAAGAGAATTATTGATGTTCAATAATTGTTATTTTATGCATTTTTTGTAACTCAAGTATTCAGCGAGTCATTTCTACTTACTTATTTTCAGCTTTCAGTAAACCTCCCCCCACTTAATTAATGCACGTGGGAAATCTCCTTAGTCCGCTCCTGAGTGACGGGCTTTTTTCTTATGCATGGGAATAGTTCTTATACCCCCCCCCCCCCTTATGGCTTTTCATAATTGGATTGCGCCAAGCTCACAGAGAGAATTGGGAGTACGAAAGGTAGAGGGAGACCAGAGGCCAGCTCTGGATAAATATTTTATTGGGCTAGAGGTTGGGGGGGTTCTCCGAAATATGACCTCCAGGAGCTAGAAATTATTCGGGAGGGAGTGTTAAAATTGAGCCGTCGGCTTCTCTGTTTGATCTCCGGCTGGTTTATTTATCGGCCGACTGACCATTGGGAAGTTGGGGCTCGGAAGGGGGGTGTTCACCCTTAATTTGGGGTTGTTGGGAAGCGGTAATTAGTATAGGTCCCTCGATAATGGGGTTATCCCTGCCTTTGGGACTGATATACCCTGATATTAAGTCCTGAATCCTAGTCGGGGGTTTCATCTACCTGTAATCTATCTCTTATGAAACAGAATCCGACATTATATGGAATGGATATGGCAATCAACATCTAAAGGCTCGCTGGGGTAGTCCTTCTGCTGGCAACCAACTGTGGGTTGTGTTGGAAACTCCTCTGTCTCATATTACTAGATATCAGTCACGCAGGGGCTGAGTAAACTAAGCAGATTTCCCACGTGCTGGCATAACGCACTTATGATCTCATCTCACAGCGTATTCCTTATTCCTGTGTAAAACAACCGCTGAGCAGAAGGCAGCGGAGAGTTAATTAACGCTAAAATAAGAACGCACGAATAACTCGCTTATTCAGAAATAATGCACTAAACAGCAATTGTAGACCATCAATAGTTTAACAAGATTGGTTCTATAACATTTTACGATCCAATTCATAATAACGGAAATATTTTTAATTTCCGAATTCTCCCCCTATTCCATGTCCGATTTCTTCTAATAAACAAATACGACTTTTAATATTTACTGAAACGGCTAAAAGTCGAATACGTTATAGATCAAATATACATTTTTGAAACAAGAACGTAAAATCTTGATTATTCACATCGCGCATCTAATTTCCATATATTGCTAAAGGTCTCATGAAAGCAATATTTTGATTTTAAGCTTAATATAAAGAGCTTCAAGTTCAAGCTCTCTCTCTCTCTCTCTCTCTCTCTCTCTCTCTCTCTCTCTCTCTCTCTCTCTCTCTCTCTCTCTCTCTCTCTCTCTCTCTCTCTCTCTCTCTCTCTCTCTCTCTCTCTCTCTCTCTCTCTCTCTCTCTCTCTCTCTCTCTCTCTCTCTCTCTCTCTCTCTCTCTCTCTCTCTCTCTCTCTCTCTCTCTCTCTCTCTCTCTCTCTCTCTCTCTCTCTCCCTCTCTCACTCTCTCTCTCTCTCTCTCTCTCTCTCTCTCTCTATCTCTCTCTCTCTCTCTCTCTCTCTCTCTCTCTCTCTCTCTCTCTCCTCTCTCTCTCTCTCTCTCCTCTCTCTCTCTCCTCTCTCTCTCTCTCCTCTCTCTCTCTCTCTCTCACTCTCTCTCCTCTTCTCTCTCTCTCCCCCCTCCCTCTCTCCTCTCCCTCTCTCTCTCTCTCTCTCTCTCTCCTCTCTCTCTCTCTCTCTCTCTCTCTCCTCTCCTCTCTCTCCTCTCTCTCTCTCCTCTCCTCTCTCTCGCTCTCTCTCTGTCTCTCTCTCTCTCTCCCTCCCTCTCTCCCTCTCCCTCCCTCTCTCTCCCTCTCCCCCCCTCCCTCCCTCTCTTCCTCTCCCTCCCTCCCTCCTGGCTACCTATTATTTACTACGAACCTCAAAAATGACGTGTGTTTGCTCTTATGGTGCTTTAACACACGAATGAATGTATATACATGATCACATATCCTGCTATCTTAGATCATGATGTCAGATCCTGGTCATAATGAGATCAACATGATATACATTTTTCTCGGGAAACGCTTCAATAAAAATTTCATTATTTTAATGAGTAGGCCCTTGACCATACGCGAATGGACCATATACGAATGGACGTCGCGTGAACCGAGACAAGAAGGTCCTGTTTTGGGAATGTTATCAAGATTATTTATTTATGATGATTATGTCCGTATAAGAGCAGTCATAATTCTTAATGGCCGGAGGTACGTAGGTTAATGAATATTAACGTATTTTCACTTGCATGTTTTACTACGATAGTAACACACGTGTTGTTCGTGACAAGGGCCAGTATAACTTTATATTTCGACAGGCTTCACTGTGTACTCACATAAAATACAGCGGCGATTTGCTTTGGGCAGCTGAAAACACTGGATAATGTTAAAAATAGTATTTCTGATAGAAATTGCACTTATTACTGTACCTGATATCAGTAGTTAATAGTCAATCCAATAAATAAGGAATGGTAGTGGTTAAAGTTATTTATTCTTGATTAACATGTTAATTGGAATAATTCTTCCAAGGATTATGAGTGTTTTCCTTCCACAATGAGTGGTGTAGAAAACCGAATGGTTAAGTGGTAAGTTATTAGCAGATTTTCCTTAAGGGAATTCAGCTATTGAGGTCGTACTCATGACGCGATTTTCGAAATTATTCTTCAAATGTTCATCCGTTCAAAACTGTGTGTGCGTGCGTCTGTGTGTATTCACTGTTACCACTTACCGCTCTAGCGGTCGCAATTATTGTTTAATCAAGTTCGTTAACGGCTGAAATCGGATAAGAGGGAGATGGGGGTTTTAAAAATTAGCATTTTAAAAATTCGAAATACTTCCGTTACTATACGTCGGATCGAAAAATGTATAGAATCAATCTTATAGCAAATTAAATGTACTATAAATATTGTTATATACATTTATTCTCTATCTTGAATATTAACCGAGATATTTGCATTTTTCAGTTTTCTGCCTTCAACAAATCCCCACTTCTACTCATGTTACATAAACAATATTCTGCTACATCATAAATCACATTATTCGAAGTTTAAATACCAAGCAATGTGTTGAAGAGACCTTTATTATACCAGATACATGCAAATATGTTCTGGTGCCCCCCCCCCGTCTTAAGGTTTTGGACTACTAAAATTTGATTGTTTGAGATAACAATTATTCTGACTCATTATTAATTACAGTACTAGATATAGTAAATAGTTCTCAGTAAAATTAATATGTTATATTCTGATATATTTCAGTAATTGATTTTCTTTCCTGTGTGAGGCGTGCAGACCCGTTTGTTTACATTTCTAACCTAACGCTTCCTGTCGGCAGGTTATTGAAATTGGATGAAACATTTCTCATTTCCGTTAGTATTTATTCACGGTGCTGTTGTGTTACCAGTATGTATATTTATCTATTACTAAACTTCACAAGGGAAATCTGCTTAGTTTACGCAGCCACTGCGTGACGGACTTTTATTATTTGATTATTTTCCAAAAATAGGCCTTTTTAGAAACTTAGGTCAGGCCTGTATTGAGGTATAGGGCTGCATTTTTAGCAGATTTCCCTTAAGGGATTATTAGAGCTTCTATATTATTAGTAGAGTTTTAATGCCTTCGTTAATATTTTGCTTTTCTTATTTTTTCAGGTATGTGCACATTTTAAGATCTCCGGGTGTCGTGAGTAACCAAGTTTCCTCGTATTTTATTTTAAGTGTTAAGGTAAACATGTTTCATATCCCCCCTTTTAAAAATTAACAACGCCCTACTACTTATTACTATTCGGAACCCGCAACCATTCAACGATTACAGAAAAAGTTTTTTTTCTGTAATCGTTGAATAATGGTAACATTACTAAACTGAAATGAGTGAAGAAAGTGAAACATTTTGCAATAGAGTGAAGAAAGTAATCACTTTGTGAATAAAGTGGATTGCCTTCTTAATTAGTAATAAGTATAAATTAAAAAATAATTTGAATTTGGAAATTAAATGCTTTTAAATGTTTCTTATCATTGTAAGAATTTATTTCAACAAAATAAATTGAAATGTGAATGAATTATTGGTGGAAATAATCAATATATTTTAAAATTTAAATATAATAATAATTACCTTCCTTGTTTATAACCTGCACTTGTTTATAACTGCACTACTTCACAATCATCACTAGTTGTTTTATAACTATGCTTATAACCTTTCACAACCATGCTTATAACCTACCAACAACATACCATAATCTTCACAACATCCTTATTTTGTTCATATTCTGGTTAGATCTGATCATGTATTACACGATTACAGAAAAAATTTAATATTACACTCGTGACGAAAGTAGAATTTACAACTCTTGTGAAATTACCACACTCGCCTCGATCGTGTGGGTAAACGTTTCACTCGAGTTGTAAAATGATCTACTTTCGTCACTTGTATAATAAATAACTATTTTCATCATGAAAATCCAATTTGTTTTGTTTCTTGTGACTTCACTGCTGTAATACCATACAATTCAATTCATTCATTTTCTTTGTATAAAGAGCATGGCTTAATTTAATGAATATGAGCTGAAAGTACAAAATTAATTAATTACTCCTGCGTAGGAGTTATTATTTAATTACTCCTACGCCTCAAATTAATTATATTAGTGGGGTTATAGGCTGGTTTATGCAGATCCATCAATCCTTGAGTTGAGAATTGGAACCTACCCTGGAGCTACGTTAGTCGATCAGGTTATTCCAAGTATGTTCTTATTATATATATATATATATATATATATATATATATATATATATATATATATATATACTAGCTCAGATACCCGGCTTCGCTCGGGAATTCATTTGAGGTGATGGTATTTTTTTGACAAGGCTTTACTTTGCACAATATTTTGACATTTACCCGTCCCAGTGTTTAGGGTTAATACCCGTCGTTTCTGTGGATTTGTTAATAATAAAATTAATCTCTTATGTAAGACTTCACTATCCTCCATATTGTCATTATTTCCCGTTTCCTGTGCATTATGCATAGATTTAAATTATTAAGGAGAACATATTGACATACATTTGAATTAATTTTTTAAGGTGAGGTACCTGGTAGTTCATATTGAAAAGAAGTGTTGAACAAATTTCTCTAAATAACAAAATAAACAACTTTTGTTATGTGCACATTTGCCGAAACCCCAATAGGAAATCACTATTATTAATTTCAGGCCTCCCTTACAACCCCCACTCCTGCCCGTCCCTAATAATGTTGGTATGGCTTATTATAATGACGACGTTAGTGCTAATACACATACCGAATTTTATTTAGTTCGGTTGAGTCTTATGTGCGAAATAACATTGTTGACTCCCGCTATAATTTTTAGCGTATAACGCCTAATTTATACTTCGGTATACGACGATAGTACATATAACAAAAGTTACTCCAAATACCAAAATAAACAACTTTTGTTATGTGCAAAATTGCCGAAAATGCAATGAAATATTGCGAAGGAAACGAAATATTGCTATTTTTAATTTCAGCCCTCCCTTATAACCCCCACTCCTGTTCGTCTCAGAGAATATTAACATAGCCTAAAGTCTAAGTTGGGTTAGTAGTAATATACATACCAAGTTTCATAAAATTCGGTTCAGCCGTTTATGCGTGAAAAGGTAACAAATAAACAAACAAACAGACACCAAAGAAACAAAATGCAGTTATGGTGTCTATGACATATGAAACGTGTCAGGTTACAGTTTTATATATATATATATATATATATATATATATATATATATATACAGAACTACAAGAAAGTTAAGTGGTGCCCACTTCAGATTTATTTATATCTTAATAGATATAGATGTAATAAAGTTGTTGCAATCTGGCTGCGCAATAGGCAGTGGAGGCTGTAAGAGATGATAAATCCCACAACCAAATCACTAAAAAGAATTTAGGAAGGGTTCACCAACAATCGAATCTAGTCAAAATTTAAATATATATAAATTTATTTATAATTAAATATTTACCAATACTAAATATTAATCAAAATGAAGGGAGACATTTATCTCTACCTAAACTATATTGCAATTAAAGAACTTAGCTGTTTTTATAGAAGTTCTCTATCAGACTCTAAGAGATAGTGCAGGCGAGAAGTAGTCTGGCTAAAGCAGGCTGGATAAAGCTGAAGGCTTAGTGAGGTGTCATCGACAAGGGTGTCCCATCTACAGGATGCCAGCTATGATTGTATTAATCCTTTTTTTTTTTTTTTTTTTTAGCTAATACCCAGCTAATTCAATTTCTTATGTACTAATGTAGTCGTCAGATGGCTACTGGGTGAGAGGAAGAATAGGCCCTTATGCTAAAACCAGAGCTTTATTTGAAGGGGGGATTGCCAGACTTATATTAGGGTGATATGGTTGGGTTGAGATCTAGCTGACGGCGGGTATGGAACGCCAGCTGGGGTGTGGGATAGAAGGGAAAGGAAAGAAGAGAAAAGGAGGATAGGAGGAGGAAGAAAGAGAAGATGATAGAACACACACACGCAGTATATACAAATAAATCTAAAACTAGCCTAATTAACCTAAGGGGAGAGGGGGGCTCGCTCGACCAGAAAGGACATCCACGGGGGGCTCTTCCTAAAAAAATTGTATTAATCCTTTGCGACGTCGCCCTTATATAGGCTGAGCCGATGTCGCACTTTAACCTCGCTGATCAGAATATGATCATAAACTGTATTTAACGGGAAATTATTATCGAAATTCATCCGTAATATTAATTAGTGTATGGACGTTAAGAGCTGTGATTGTTATTATAAAAATTCACTCAAATACGAGAGCACGTGGTAACTTAACTCCATATTGGATAAAATCCTTATTTAAAGATAAAAGTCCGTCACGCAGGGGCTGCGTAAACTAAGCAGATTTCCCACGTGAAGTTTTACAATAGAGAAATCTGCCTAATAACAACTGTAGTAGTAAGAAACCTCTAAACCTAAAACATTATTTAGGGCGTAATAACCCAGAAGTTTCTAGCCCCAAAAAAACAGTTAACCTAACCTCTAAACCTATTCACGAGGGACGAATAGTTATGGAAATGGCCACCAGAGCTCTCGGCGGAAAGTCCGAACATGCAGATTACAAATGCAAATATCTCGGTTAATATTCAATATAGAGAATAAATGCATATAACAATATTTATAGTAAATTTAATGTCCAATAAGATTGGTTCTATACAATTTTTCGATCCGATGCATAATACCGGAGATATTTCGATATTTTGAAAATCCCCCCTCTAACCCCCCCCCCTCCCACTGGTCCGATTTCAGCCGTTAACGAACTTGATCTTCCTTTTTACATAAAACGATTAAATACCGAGTTTGGTGACGATTAAACAAAAATTGCGACCGCTAGAGTGTTAACAGACAAATATATATATATAAGGGAAATCTGCTAAAATTTATACATTCATGTATTCATAAATAATAATCTTAATGTGCTTTCTGCTGGCATTTTTCAGAATATAAAATATATGGTTATTTGTGATGAGTTTTTGTAATGCAATGTTAGATTCATTACAAAGTTCATGTGTATTCATTGTATGGCATTAAGTAGAATGAGACGTCGAAATATAAATCGGAGTGAAGCTTAGTGTTCCACTGCTACTAGTTTCTTTTAGCCGTGGTCTCTAGAATGTGTCTATTTCTTCTAGAATGTAATGATATTTGGTATCAGCCGATGACAGGTTGCAGACTCGTGACAAGTTTGTCCTGCAGAGGGAGCCGGTGTCGGATCTCTTATTCCCCCCTCCCCTCTAGACAATATTTTTCCTTGAGATATGTCAGACGAGTCCCCCCTCCCTTCGTCAATTATGTATAGGGACCATCGGGCACGTGTGGCCTTCTCTCTGTGTTCTGACACCTTCTCCATAACTTATTTACATTTCCCACCTCGTGCTGTGTCTTCGTGTTGTCTTAGAGTCTGGACGACATGTCTCTAATAACACATATCATATTACCTTCTTTGAAGTAAATTTTTAATTGGATGAAGTATTAGAAATATTTTCCTTTGATATGAGCTATGGAGTATACTAATCAGATTTCCCACGTGATGGTATGACGTACTTGTGATCTCATCTCATCACATATTCTCAATGTATATGCAAAACGAAAACCCCGGAGGGGGTTACGGAATGCAGAAAACTAGAATTTACGAACAACTCGCCCAATGCTTGAGATGCGAAAAAGTCCGTCACGCAGGGGCTGCGAAACGAAGCAGATTTCCCACGTAAAGTTATACAATAGACAAATCTCCATACGAGTGCCGAACAGTTACGGAAACGGCCGAACTAGCTTTTGGCGGGAAACTCACTCTCGTCCTTATCCGCCCACATTTAATAAAAATGCAAATATCTCGGCTAATATGCAAGATAAAGAATAAATGTATATAACAATATTTATAGTAAATTTAATTTGCAATAAGATTGATTCTGTACAATATTTCGATCCGACGTATAGTAACTGAGATATTTTAAATTTTCGAAAATCCCCCCCCTTTAAACCCCACCTCCCATTGGTCCGAATTCAGCCATTAACGAACTTGATCAGCCTTTTTACATAAAACGTTTAAATATCGAGTTTGGTTACGATCAAACAAAAATTGCGACCGCTAGAGCGTTAACAGGCAAATATATATATAGTATATATATATATATATATATATATATATATATATATATATAGATATAGTCTTGAACGAACCTCATTTTCGTCATCTCCTGGGTAGGATCGATGGACATTTGAAGACATTTTCCGAAAATCACGTCATGAGTACTACCTCAATAGCTGACTTCCCGTAAGGGAAATATTCTAAAATTCAGTTAAATAATCAAGATAGTGAAACAACTCATATAATCATAGGGCATTATATTTGCAATAAGATTGGTTCTATACACTTTTTTCTATCCGGCGTATAATAACGGAGATATTTCGAATTCTCGAAATTCCCCTTAACCACCCCCCTCCCTCTTGCACGATTTCAGCCATTAACAAACATGTACTTTCTTCTTACATAAAGCGTTTAAATATCGAGTTTGGTAACGATCAAACAAAAACTCCCACTGCTAGTACGGTAACAGACGATATATATATACAAAAATATGTAAAATAAGATCGCTCAGGTTATCCGTATACGAATCCTGGGAGTGGTTCACTACGTTTTCTTAAGCTTGTACTATTGACGAGCTTTGTTGTTGGAATTCTGTCTATTTCGACAGAGCCCACTCAGCATCGTGCAGCAGGCTGAGGTGCTGCATGAAGAAAGAAGTAACCTAATTTGGCACGCATGATAGAAACGCACCTTGCTCCTCAGCATATCCTCCAACATGAAAGAGCAAAGACCAAAGTGTCGTTGAGAATGAGTGGCTGGTCAACAAAACTAGTTTAAATTATCTTGTAGCTCATCTTGACTTGAAGATAAACTAGTTGTCTGAAGACTCGGTGGAGTTGTTGCAGAGAACAGATGATATAGTGCTTACAGAGATCCTTATCTATAGTAGAGGGAGGCTTTATATTCACCCTTATCTTATCATATATCATCAAATTTGTCTCTTTTCATGCGGCCTGCAAAATATTTTCATATTGCGACTAAAAAAAACGAGGGGCTAGCGGTGTTGAATTTTGATTCGCCAAACCATGTTATGAATACCTCAATTTATAAGCAATGCAGAGAATGTTTCCACGAACCGAAATTATTATATCATTACAGAAATATTTAGTATCAATTTGCAGCTAAGCCCTTCGTGGTACAGATTAATCTATAATTTCTCGATAAAGGCAGTGTAAATTCATTCTTAGCTTTTATGCTTCCAATCTAATGGGCATTCTATGTATCTATCTCAGAGGTTTTATCTTTTCAAAATTAACAGAATTTCCCACTAAAAGTACAAATCAATAAAGACCTGGAACAGTATTTTAGTAAGTAACTTAAGCTAGTCAACTGAATTGAGTTAATCTACGAACAGCAACATTAATGGACAAGGAATTATAATGTTAACTAAACAAAAGTTACGAAATAAAGCACAACTATTTACAATTCTAATTAAATTAAAGTCCGTCACGCAGAGGCTGCGTAAACTAAGCAGATAAAAGTGCTTTATTATGCTTATCATTTTAAAAAGCTTCTTTGCCTTAGGAAGGCTTTTTTAGCAACTTTTCTTCTATCGACTTCAGCTCTACTACGATTGTGTTCAGTGATGATGCTCCCTACGTGACAAATCTCCTTCACTTTTTCAAACATTGGAAACATTGTGTTTGTAAATGTTTGCGAAGTCTTTCGTAGCGAGTATACAGCTTTATGGGACTCTCCATAAAAGGGGAATTAACAGATTAGAAGCAATGGAAATGTTGATGTGACGCAGATTTACCAGAAGAAGTTGAACTCAAAAATAATTCAGCGTGGAAGTTCTAAATGAGTGAAATGAGAGCAAAAGTCTTATCAAGGCCATGGAAAAAAGGAGAGTGAAACTTCTTGGGTATATCATAAGGCACAAAGACTTCATTACAAATATATTTGAAGGTAAGGTTCTTGGTCATAGGGGAAGAGGGAGACCTAGGAAATCCTATTTTGAAGACAACAAATATCTTATGGATTTGGTTGAGTATAGTAATATAAGGGCTGCATTCGATAGAACAAAATGTTTGTAGTTACTAAGCGTAGCCTTCACATCATAATGATGATATGTAGTATTAAGTTATATTAGAAAAGTAATCCACAGAAAATTCCACATCATCAAATTGTTTTGGTTACTCAGAATGTTAATAAGCAAATCTATTATTATCATATTCAACTACTTAGTTTTTTTTTTCATTTTTTAAGAAATTCATAGTTGTGGTGTGATTGGTTCGGGGTTCAAAGTAAAATGTTTCTCAGTAATTTAGCAGATTTCCCTTAAAGGACATCAGCTATTGAGGTTGTACTCATGACACGGTTTTCGAAAAATGTTCATCAATCCTCCCTAATTGATTAAGAAAATGAGGTCTGTTCAAAATTATAAATAAATATATTTGTTACCGCTCTAGCGGTCGTAATTTTTGTTTTCGTTACCAAACTCGAGATATAAGCGTTTCAGACAAACCTAAAGGTCTAGTTTGTTAATGGTTGAAATCGGATTAGTGTTTAGGGGTAGGGAGGAGGGGTTTAGAGAGGGGGAAATTTCGAAATATCTCCATTATTATAAGTCTGATCGAAAACTTGAATAAGAGTCATTCTTGTTGAAAATTAAATTTTACTATAAATGTTGTTATTATATAATAATAAACTACTTTATTTTAATCTGAAGTACCAAATATTGTTTTCAAGAATACTTACTAGACTAGATTACTTACTACTAGATAACGAGGTATTTCGTTTCAAAAACTCAAATATTTTTATTTGTTCTACACCATACTCGATATTTAACTGTTCTATTCAACAGCACTCAAGTTCATAATAGTTAAGGCTGAATTCGGACTCGAAATACGGGGGGGGGTTCAGAGAGAAGGGGGATTTGAAAATTGGAAATATGTCCATTATTTTACGTAGAAATAGAGAATATTTGGTGAAATGACATCACGAGTAGGTTATTATTATTATTATTATTTATTAACGTCCACTTTTTGCAACTTAGGCTAATCGGGACGGGTTATCTACAGGTTACCACCCTTTTCTAGCCAGGGTGGGATTTTAGGACGTTATTTAATGAATTTCGTCACTAAATAATTTCCTTTGCCCAGGCAAGAATCGAACTCGCCACTCTAGGTTTACCATGTGAGATAAAGGTCAACGCTTTAACTCGCATGGCTAACCTGAGCCCCTTCACGAGTAGGTTGTACATGCATTTGAGAAATCTGCTTATTTTACGCAGCCCCTGCATGACGGACTTTTTGGAAATTTTTCGTCTCGCGAATACAGTCTCAATGACTGATTTTCCCAAAGTTAAATATGCCAAAATGCAATCGGAATACAGAATTACACAGATTGGCCTTAATTTAAGTTTGAGAATATCAATAAAATAATTATAAGTAATGGAGTGGAAAAATAGAATATAACATAACAATGCTAAACTTGAAAGAGGAAATTATATTATCATGGCAGTAAGAGGCGGTTATAAAATAACGATTACTTAGGAACGGCCCTGCAAAATGTGTATTATTAAGAAGTCACGCGTTCCGAGGGCTTTCAAAGGTCAGACTTGGGAAAGAAGTCCAACAGACCGTATAATAAAGGAATAAGTAAATAAAAAAAAGTAACAGGGGAAAATTCAGAAGCAATTAACATGTAATTAATATAATTCTTTCCTCCCTTTCCGGCTTAGAGCAACAAGTGAGGAAAAGTTAAAAAAAAAAAAAAATAAGTTCTCTAACAAGATTAAACCCGTTAATTTATCATTGAAAGTGAAAAGGGGGAAACAGCACACGGAGGACTTGGGAATGAATACACATAGCACAGTGCTCTGTGGACCAACTCGCATTAATGTTTTAGAAGTAGGTCACGCAGGTGTTGAGCAAACTAAGCAGAATTCCTTCCTGCTCCGATACCACGCTGTTGACATCATCTCAAATTCTATTCTATATTTTGCCCGTGATAAGATGCGTGCTTAATATTAGAAAGAATGTATATACGTTACACACACACACACACACACACACACACACACACACACAAAACGATAATTGTTGAAATACTGCAATTCCAACGAGATTGGTAAATAATATTTTAGATTAAAGGCATAATATCGGAGGTATTTCAATTTTTAGCAGATTTCGCTCAAGGGAAATCAGGTATTGAGTTTGTACTCACGACACGATTTTTGGAAAATTTCCTCAAATGTTAGAATAGATCAAGTTCGTTAAGGGCTTAAATCTGTCATGTCGGAAGGTGGAATTGCGGAAATTCAAAATATCTCTGTTATTATAACTCGGACTGAAATTTTTTATAGAATCAATCTTGTTGTAAATGTAATTGCCTATAAATGTTGTTATATACATATTTACTCTATCATAAATATTAACCGAGATACTTGGAGTATTTTAGTTTTCAGCCTTTGGTAAACCCCATTTCTGCTCATGTTGTTTACGGCACTTATGCTAAAGAGAAATAAAATGACGTCACAGTTCTTGCCCAGCTGGTCATCCACGCCGTAGCCACGTGAGGGTCAGGAAGAAATTGGCGAGTTAGGCATAAGGCCAGAATACAGTATTTCTTTACGAACCCAGGATAATACTCTACATGGAGTAGAAAATCCTCAAAGTAGCTGGGAGTGGCAGGAGGAGATGACAGCCGGGAGCGGCAACAGATGAGGTACCTCATTTTTTATAACAATATGGCCAGAAGATAGAGAAAAAACGAACATCAAGTTCAACCATCGCCGGGCTTGATG
>CM032232.1:15702500-15710000 GCA_019009955.1 Riptortus pedestris
ATAAAGGTCAACGCTTTAACTCGCATGGCTAACCTGAGCCGCGTAGAGAATAAATGCATATAACAATATTTATAGTACATTTAATGTGAAATAACATTGGTTCATACTTTTTCGACCCGACGTATAGTAACAAAGATATTTCGAATTTCGGAAAAAAAAAAAAAAAGAAAAAAAAAAAACCCTAAACTCCTCCTCCCACTGGTCGGATGTTAAAAATTAACGAACTTGATCCATCTTTTTACATAAAACGATTAAATATCGAATTTGGTAAAGATCAAATAAAAATTTCGACCGCTAGAGCTTTAACATACAAATATATATATGTATATACATATTTGAATGGACCTCATTTTCGTCATCTCCTGGGTAGGATCTAGAATATAATTTTGAATAATTTAGCATTATTATTACTTTGTTCTAAATAGTAATCATTGAACTGCCTCGGCATGCAATCCTACTTTGCCTTCATAATCATAACTCATAAATTAAGATTTTAGCAGATTTCCCTTAGTGTAAATTAGCTATTATTATATTTTGGAAGAACAGCGTTTATTCTATTGCTTAACTTCTTACAATAAGGTCGCATCAAATTAATAGATAAATATTTAATTACAAAAAAGAAATATCTTATCTGTACTATTGGTAACGACTACCTGTCAATCAAGCGTGTACTAACTTCCAAACGTTCAGCTCCCCTGTGATTTAACAGAAATGTTGACAGATGACAGCCACACACAAGAACATCTTCCCATCTGTAAAGTTTCAGAATTCATTGACGCTTTTTATTTTTTTCTGAATGGAAAGCTGGCATTGCATTAACGTGTGTAAATTTCAGCCGTTATGAGCGGTGTGTCAGAAATGCAACTTTAACTACTCCCAAAGTCTTTACAAGAGTTGTTCGTTGGGTGAGGAAACAACCCCTGCTTTGTTTGAACTGCGGTTACAGCCCAAATCATAAGTTATGCACTAACAGACTCAGATGTTTTGATAGTAATTTCCCCTATATCGAGCGCTTAACTTGAGAAAGTGGTAGTTTATGAAATATCGTCTGAATGATACGAGTATCTAGTAGCAGATATTGTATCTCTTTAGTATTTATATCGATCTAATATTGCTACTATAGGAATATAAGCTCTGTTAGAAGATTTCCCTAAGTGAAATCAGCTATTGAGGTCGTACAAATTTTGAAATATTTTCTTAAATGCCCATCGAGAATTATATACTCTATTGATGTCGATCGATAGTATGTGACTTGTTGCTTGGTTTAAAATTGTATTTTTATTTGCTAGATAAGTTGTATCATTCCTGATATGGCTAAGTATTCTTCATCAATATTTAAGTATGCTTTTATTTTTGAAACCCAGTTATAAATTATATTTTGGTATCCAACGCTATTAGACCATTGAATTGTAGTAGCTGTAAACAGGTATAATAAGCAAGGGTCGGGGTGTTGTCTGAATAAATTGAAAAGAAAACTACCCCTCTAACATGTGCTGATAAAAGATGGCGCTTTGAGCTCACCCGATTTACCTTTATACTTAAAGTCCGTCACGCAGGGACTTGCGTTAAGCAAATTTCCCACGTGCGTCACGTATTTTTATTTATATCAAAACTTAATAGTTCAATGAGAACAATATTTGGAATTTAGGATTCAACGTAATAATAACAGCTTATTGTTAACATGACGCGAGTAGGAGTGGGGGTTTACTGAAAACCGAAAATTAAAAATGCAAATATCTTGGTTAATAATCAATACAGTGAAACCACGTATATAACAGCATGTATAGAATGTTAAATTGTCAATAAGATTTGTTCTATACAATTTTTCAATCCTATTAAGAATTTTCGAAATTGGCTCGTCTAAATCCCTCCTCCCCGTCGTCTGATTTTAGCCGTCAACGAACTCGTTCTTCGTTTTTACATAAAACGTGTAAATATCGAGTTTGGTAACGGCCAGACAAAATTGCGACCGCTAGAGCGTTAACAGACATATATATAATTTTGAACGGACCACATTTACGTCATCTACTAGTTTAGATCGATGGGCATTCAACGAAATTTCGAAATTCGCGTCATGAGTATGACCTCAAGAGCTGATTTGCCTTGGGAGAAATTTGAGAATCTGTATACATATTAGTCAATTAAATCAATATTTTAAAAAATAAATAAATAAATCTATTCTCTATACAGCTACTAAAGTTGAGAGTGAGCTTATCTTTGTTGCTACTCACGTCATTCTTCAGCCACCACTAAAAATAAAGTCTTTCTACTTTGTTCAGCAGAAAGACACTCAACAGTATTGTTACCATGAGACAGACCAATAGTTAATTCTTCATATAATTGTAGAACGCGTTTATTTTAAACAGACCAAGACTGAATTTTAATTGGAATAATGGAATAGACAAATATTAAATCAGTGATTAAATTTTAGTTGGGAGTTCATTATACAATATTATAGAAGTCGTCTACATATATATTTATAAGCAACAATTTTGCATAGATCTTTCCGTTCGTGGAACTAACAACTTCAAAAGAAATCTCTATGCCGACAACTCTTCTAGAGCCACCCCCTCTTCTCAAACAAACAACCCCTTTAATGTTTTTCTCACATAAATTAGAATATAAATTTTTCCCCCTCCAACTCCTTTATATAAACTCTTGAATATAATTTTAGGGCATTTGCATGTCAGTTTACAAGAATCTTCCAGAATAATGACAAGACGTTAAGCTATATAAATATGTTAAAATAATTTTAATTTGGGCAGGCAAGGACATCAGTGAATGGGTTGAATTTATTTGGCTACCATTCAGTCCGCACAATGAAACCAAATTAGATGCTTCTAAACCCTTATGGAACTTACTGTACTGATTCTGAAAACCTTGGGCTTAAATTCCCTCAAGGGAAATCTGCTAAAATTGCATCAAGACCCTTATCACGAGATGGTTCAACGCTCAGGTTATGCCATTTCACGTCTATTGTTCCATTTATGAAAAAAAAGTCCTTCCCGCTGGGGCTACTTAAACTAAGCAGATTTCCCACGGGAAGATTTACAACAGATACATCCATATACTGGTAACACCATCGTGAATGTTAAGAGAATAAATACAAACGGTAATAAGAAATCATTCAGTAAATTAACTTGTAAAACATACCTACGACGGAAAGCGTCTGACTTGTAAACACGCAGGGCAGCCAAATTCCCAGCCCTGAATATATAGAATTATTCTAGACCGGAAAGATGAACAATTAATGAAATATATGTGATTTTATTGAAAACAATATACTAAAGCACGGAAGCAGCTGTAATTTGTGATGAATCAGAACCAGTTTTACCTCAATCTCTCAAATTTTAGTAATCCTAGATCAAAAGAATGAGGGGGGGGGGTGATCCGCAGAAAGTATTTTCATATATCTCACAAAGTATCATAAACGTTCAATGAAAACAATATTTGGTATTTAACCTTATAATGAAATGGTTCATGATATAACAGCTTATTGTTAATAAGACATGAGTAGAAGTGGGTTTTTGCTGAAGGCTCAAAACTAAAAAAATGCAAATATCTTGGTTAATATTCAAGATAGAGAATAAATGTAAATAAGAATATTTATAGGAAGTTTGATTTGCAATAGGATTGTGTTTCTATACCAATTTTCGATCCAACGTTTAGTCACAGAAATATTTCGAATTTTCTTAGTCACTTAGTAGCGATTCTTTTTACAAGTAATCACAGTATACAGTGTTAACATGGAGTACTTTTTTTTCGTATTTCCTCTACATAGTAACCCTATGTGGTGGGATTTTATTTTCTGCACATCCCATGCATATTTGCATTATATGTGCATTTTGTCAAAATTCTAACATTTTTTATATAATAATATATATACATATTAAATGTAAATAAGATTATAATAATTAAACTTGATAAAATAAACAAAAAATAGTAGAATTAAATAACCAATAAAAATAACATAATATTAATTTTATATTATTTTTTCCTCTCTCAGCTTAAGGATATTGTAGGATATTTCTTTTAATAAATGTATGTGTTTTGAAAATAAAATATCAAACATGGTGTACTTATTACACAGCACATTAACTCAGATCGTTGATTCTCAACTAACGTTACTGCCCTGCGTCCGCAAGTAACTAATATGCCCAATATCCGCTCTAGAAGGTTCTAGATTCCCCCAATCTCTTTCATGAATGCTGTCATTTTCCTTGCACTTCTTAAATACGCGATTAAACAGGAATGCGTTTGAATTTCAAGTATGTAGCAACAAAATCCCTCAAGTAGAACAATAATGGATGCATAATTCCCTACTCTATTATTCTGTTGTAAAAAAAAAAAACATTCCTTCCGCACATGAAAAATTGTTTTAAAAATTTACAAGACCCTATTAATATAAATGAGATTTCACTTTATTATTTGAAAAGGATAAGACTTAAGCTGGACAGTCATGAAGTGTGTAGTATATTGATAGTTATATGATATCCAGGGCTTGATCTAGTTGGAACTTTGTGTTCCTCCCTGGAAGGGATGAAGAAACACTTTAAGAAACTGTTCTTGATATAAAGTTGAGAAGTTGCCTTTGTCGGCTTATCAAACTGAGACATTTATCACAGGAATCTCTTGTGAAGTGTTCTCAACGACAAACTCTTCCTAAATATACTTGTGCTTCTCCCCTTTCCTCTTTCTTGAGGCTTCCGCCGCCCAAATCCTTTATGCTCCGGTATCATTGAAATGTTTATACGCTGCCTGCTGGAACTTTGCTCCGGCTTTGACCGCCTTTGTTCTACGACTTTGCTATTCTTTTGACGGTAGCTTTGGCTACGTTAAGCCATAGGTATTAATGGTTTTTGGCAGATTTCCCTTACGGGAAATCAGCTATTGGGGTTGTACTCATGACGTGATTTTTGGGAGATTATTCAAATGTCCATCGATCCGACCCAGGAATGTCGAAAAAGAGGTCCGTTCAAAACTGTATTTATATTTGTCTGTTACCGCTCTAGCGGACGCAATTTTTGTTTGAGCGTTACCAAACTCGATATTTAGTCGTTGTATGTAAAAAGAAAGATCAAGTTCATAAATAGCTGAAACCGAACCAGGGGGAAGGGGGTTTAGTAGGTGTTGTTGTTCACAACAGAGGGGGTAATTCAGATGGCATGATATCACATTTAGTAACTTTTAGTTCAGTTGCGAAAAGGGTAAATGCTTTGGGGAAATGTCGGGAGGTTTTAAATGAACGGGTTATTTTCTTTAACTCTGCCGACGTTGATTGAAGCTCATTGATGAAGCTTAATTACAAGGGCGGGGGGTATATTTGAATAAATGTTGTGATTGGAGTGAATTGCTCCGCTTTGAGGTTTGGCCGAAGCGTTGAACTGTAGATGGATGATGCCAGGGGAGGGGCTACAGACTGCTAGTTAGAGTTGCTAGTTCCTTGTCTAAGCAGTATTCCTTGTCTGTCCCTGCCCCGTCAGGAAACCGCAGACCGCAGCCCTCTCTTCCCCTTCCTTGAGCACGCCGGCTCGATTTAAAGTCAGTAATTGCATTGCTTAACATTAATTATTAAAATTATTACTTACAAAACTAGTTTGGCGAGCGATGATGGGGGAGGGTGGAGAGAGAGAGGGGGGGGAGAGAGAGAGAGGTTGAGAGAGAGAGAGAGAGAGAGAGAGAGAGAGAGAGAGAGAGAGAGAGAGAGAGAGAGAGAAAGACGAGATAAATGCAAATACGTTGTGCGATAACGTCTTCGATTTAGAGTTTAATAACCGCCCCCTTCTACCCGTCGGATTTCCAATTGGAAACAGAGAATATTTTAATTGGAAATAAGATCTGTAATATGTCATGCCAGTTTGTTGGAAATCTGCTTAGTTTAAGCAGCCCCTGCGTTACTTCCACCAGTGAAGTTTTAGGTATCTGTTAGAGGCGGACTACCTAATCTGGTATGCGTCTATACTTTGGGAATCCAGAGGTTTCCTTGTACTAAGATTTTTGAATTTAAGTTTGGGAGCTTTGGCCATGAAAACGACCCCAATGTTCTTTACGAAAATTGCTAAACCAGCGTGATTCACGAGGAGGAAACCCGGTCCCGCACATACATTCCGGAAGCAAAGCTTTTCCTTAAATCAATTACTGAAGGTGAAAACCATAAAACCGGTAGCACCCCCAACCCTGCACTAGTGGAATGAATAATAAAAATAAAGAGGGTAGTAGAGGTTTAGGAGAGAGTGAGATGTTAAGGTGAGGTAAATGAGGAGAGGGGTGGAGATTTACTCTGTCCCTAATGGGCACTCCAGCCACCCCCGGAGGCGGCGCTGTTTTATTCACCGTGCTGTCTGCTCTTTCGCCAGTAGAAGGAACACTCTATTATCCAGACCCGCTCAAGGTCCGTCTGTCTGTTAAGTTGTCTCTGCGCATACGTATAGAGGACAATCATTGAGAACAACATGGTTTCAGGAAGACTGCACTTTACACCTGCAATCGTAAAGACTCAAGATATAATCGGTGTCTGTATAGGCCACAAGTTGATGGAAATGTAAGGGTAGCTGAAATTATAGCATAGACCTCTCTCACCCTCTCCTAAACTTGAGGCTTAATGAATGGAAGAATCCTACTACTTTAAAAGAACCTCAGTTGTTATACTGAGGTTGAGAATCCCATTCTTCAATCATTTCTGACATCTCTGACTGAGGGTTTAAACGACGGCCACCACGTCTGTAACTGGCAACCTCAAGGTGGATCCAAACACTATCCATCAGTATCTAGTCTAACTGATTGTTTGCGAGGGCTTCCTCCACCAACCCCCGTGACACCAGTATGGTCTAAACCTCTGAGCAAACTGGTCCCATGCTCCGGGACGTAACGCACCCACGGTTCTCAATCAGTCATTCAGATAGAAGATGCCGCCGACATACCATGAAGGGCATGGTTCCGATGCCACATCAACTACTCATTGTACCGGCTGAGGTCTGCTTCTGCAAGGCCAGATCATGCACCTAGACCAGATCCAATGTCTTGTGACCCTGGCGAGTCATCATAGTAAGATTAATGTTCCTACTACCATGTAAGAGCGTTCGTTGGTTATGAAGACCTCCAAGTTGTAGACGGAAAGTTCTTTTTAAGACATTTCTCCACCAGCATCCTTCGCAGTTAGCAGATTTCCCTTGAATGAATTCAGCTTTAGAGGTTGTACTCATGATGGGAGTTTGAAAAATGTCTTCCAATGTCCATTGATTCTACCCTGGTTATGTTAATGGGTTTAAAGTAAGTCGAAGCGTAACACTCTTTTAAAGCGAGGCAATTGCTTCAAAACAGTTAACAGGATGGATTTAGGGGCATGAATATGGCTGGAAAAGTGAAATTGTGACATGAGTCAGACTGCATTATTTAAACTGTACAAAAAAAAATATTGAAAATATGTAAGTGCTAGGAGTAGACTGAATTCCCATGATCCGAAACAATGCTGAATGGTGTAATCGAGAAGGAGCAATTTAT